>LOJH01004255.1:26112-36767 GCA_001685095.1 Ellobius talpinus | reverse complement strand
AGGGGCCTGGGTCTCTAAAAGGAAAGAGGGAGAGAGCAAAGAGATGAGGGACAGGCCCCTGCAGAGCACTCCTCCCTTTCCTACCTAGGCTTTGATGTCTCTACCAACCCAGGTGTCTTGCTCTCTCAGCCCTCCCCCTCTGGTGCTGGGATTGTCCTCCAGGCCTCCAGCTGTGCACAGTACAGAGATCAACAAAGCCCATGCCACCACTGAGATCTCATTTATTGCCACAGATGCACAAAATAAATAACCTAACATTAAAAAAAATTATACAATTTACACATTTGAAATTACAAACTGTGAGAAAACAACCCTTTGCAAACATAGATAAGAGACATTGAAAGATGTAGGAGGCCTTTAGGTTCTGTTCCTGCTTTTTACCAGAAGAGGAAAGTGAAAGCGGAGTACAGGCTGTTGATGTAAGTAAGATCAATGCAACTTAATTAGGTACCAACACACTCAATCATTCAGAGGACTTTCTCCAGTCTATCCTAAGCCAGTGACTGATACTAACAGTGCAAAACATAACAATGAACATATACTGATGCCAAAGGAAGGACACTGACACTCTTGTGAAGTTTTTTAAACTGTTCTTACATGCTAAAAGTTACTAATATAAATTCTTCTGAATATGAGGTTTATTGATAAGAAATATGACTAATGTGAAAACAAAATTCAAATTTGGTTATTTATAGAGTCTTTTTAGGTGTTACCTTCTAAATATCTCAAAAGCATGTCTTGGTGCTGGTGGGATGTTGCACTTTGGTGTGGCTGACTGAGTGGGCCAATATCCTGTTGTGAGAACCCGGACTGTGAGATCAACGCCACCTAAGGATACCTATACAAATAGGAAGAGATGAACTACATCAGACTAGACTCAGTACCTACCCATACAGTCTCTATTGTAATTAGCAAAGTAGTTGCAAAGTAGATATCTTCATGTCTAGAATCTAATAAAGAGATCTTAATAATTGGATCTGTTTAATTAGTTTTCCAAGTAATTATAATTATTGCCTAAGCTGTTAACTTAAAATAATAAAGACAAGATAATTCTTAGATGTGAGTAGAATCATTTTAGACCGAACTTTATCTTTCATCTATGCTTTGAACATTTTTACCTCATTAGATACTAACATTAGCTGTAGGTCCAGTGTTATGTATCTGTTTACAATAAACATCTATCTATATGATAGATGACAACTTGAATGAAATACATACTTGCATTACTCTCACTGTTAGGCTTTCTGTCCTCTTAAAAATAAACAGGAAAAAATGAACAAACACTTGTAATTTCCTATAATACTACAAGTAATCACATGTATTCTGTTTTTACTTCAGAGCAAAATATTTGTTGTATGACTCCTGAAAGTAAATAAAAGGACCAATGTGTGGAATAGATTTCAACAAGCCCAAACCCTCAGAAGAGTTGTATTCAGCTTGAAGATCCACAACATTCTAATAGAATTCAAAGACTTCAGGACGCTAACAGTTGCTTTGCTGACTCTGATGCTGTCTGTCCATCAACTGCTTCCAACACAGGGAAAAGTTTAGGAGATGTAAAGTTTAAGGTCTGCAGCATAAACAATTACATTTAAAGATTTCCTAAGTTATTAGTTTTAATTATGTTTATATGTGTGTCTGTGTGAGTTTGTGCACGAGGGCAGTTGTCCTCATGATACAGGAGGGTGTCAGAGCCCTTGGAGGTAGAGTTACAGGCAGGCAATTGTAAGGTGCCTAACAGGCTGGGACCCAATAAAAGCTCTTAATCTCTGTGTTATCTGTCCAGCCCCAATATTATTTTTAATTGTATGTCTGGAGTAGCTTCAAAGTATATGGACTATATATAGACTTTCTATATATAAAAGATTCAACATTTGAGAAATTAATGCAGTCTCTTACCCCCGTTGCCTGTAGATGTTGCCTGAACTCATCCATAGTTGTGTTTGAGATGCTCATATCCCTAAACATTCCTTCCAGTTTCGATGTGAATTGACACCCACACTCAGTCTATGGAGAAAGAACACAAATACATACAAATAAATAGCGGACTTTCCTAAGAAAGGTATAGAAACAAAGATTTCATGTTATTGCCATCCCTGATTATCTCCTCTGAAAGTCTTCCCACTTCACTCTATGTGTATGGCTATTAAACTTTAAGGTGTTTAAGAATAAACTCAGGATTTAGTTTTAAGTATCATTACCAGGCTCTTTCAGAAATTCGAATATACTCCATGGAAAGTGGGGCCTGAACTCTGACATTTTCTACAAACATCTCCAATGATTCTGGTACAGGTTAGTTCAGAAACAGCTCTATGCAACCGAACTTGAGAACTCTGATGTTCTGTACTTTGAACAAGTGAAAGCAAAGCACCCCCGCCCCTACCCCACATTCAAAACCAGACTACCCTGAATAAGTATGGAAGTAAACATTCAAAATCAAACAATTTCTAACTATATGTTGATGTTGCTGTGTTCAACCAACCACACAATTAACATTAGTTAGGCATACTACATTCATTTTAAAAAATAAAGCTTACCTTTAATTTAGAAATCATATTTTTTTCAGAATCATCAGAAACACTTTTATTCGTGAGGAGTCTCCTTGCCAGGTGCTGTTTATAATAACGTTCAAATACATCTTTTTCTTGCATAAACCTAAAAAGGACCATAGCCTTATCCAATATCGTTTCTACTTCTTGTTCTGTTAGCTGCAAAAGTAATCAAAAGACAGTTTAGTTTAAAAACTACCGTAATAGTTAAGGGAAAGGACATGATTTGAGAATGTGCTCTACTTCATTCATTCCTATACTTTCTAATGTATTTAAAGAGTGGAGACTACTCAGATGGGACATTAATTATTACAGGGCTGGACTAAGAACAGATGAAATTTCATTAACAAAGAACACATTAAAACTTTCTGCAGAAATTTACATGGCCATAAGAGATTTTTTAAGACTTCATTAAAAGCCTCAAAATTGGTAGACATATGGGTAAATTAAAGAAAATAAGTAGTGGGTTGTATTATGCTTGTGATTTTAGAAAAGAGAGATTAGAATGAATGTGAATTCTTTGCAGACGGTGTTTGTTTTCTAACTTAGCAGGAGCTTCCCTTAATCTTCAGCCATTTGCTGCCTTTTTCCTTTGTCTCACAATTTCTAAGATGAGGTTTAAAAAGACCACGTGATCAAAATAGCTTAATTTGATTTTTTTATGGTTCCAAGTGAGTTCCCAAGGTCCCAGAGATGAAACTTAAAATTATGCTTCAGTATGTGGAACTTTCAAAATACTTCAGAGACCTGGTCTTCCAAGTACACCTTCAAATTCCTCAAAAACCAAGCCCTGCTTGATATCCTACACCCAGAACCAGATAAAAGCAAGCAACAATCTACAACTGCTTTTCCAGTTCTGTCATCCCTCACACAACTAGTTTCTTAGCTACAAAGGCAATCATTTTAAAATTATTGTGATATTTGTGCTTTTACCTTTAGGGGAATTTTTAACAAGAAAAACTATATAAGAAATTTGTATGTGAAATGGCAAACAACTTTCGACATGTCTAAGATTTTAAACAGAACTGTCTGTATACTAGACCACAGCACATAAGCACAAGTAAAGAGCTGTGCTTCATTTTTATCTGTAAAACCCTTAATTTTATTTCTGAACTTTAGATCAGGAAGTAAAACCTGCATTTTCCAATATATTACTACTTACCCCTTTTACTCCCTTTTTCAGCTTATCATCAATAAATAATGAGAGGTATTCAGGAGACCTGGAGTTGAGGTTTAGGAAATACTCAAAGTCCCCAGCAATAGTCTGTTTAAAGAGCCGGTCATTATTGAAGGATTCTTGGAGGAAGCGATCAAACCTACTCTTCAGATCCAATAAGCCCTTACAAATAAAAACAAATTTATCAAATATTATTAAAATGTTCTAAGCAAAATACTTGTAAGTAAAATAACTTTGTTGGTAATTATGAGTTCAATGTTAATTTTATAGACTATTATTATTTTCCAGTTAGTTTCTAAGTTCTAATGTTAGTGATGGTAAGCATTCCACCTTTCACATATGTGTAATATATCAAAATCAAACAGGGTCCAAAGATGGCTCAGTGGGTAAATGTACTTGTTGAACAAAGAGGATAGGAGAGAAACGGCTCTGTCCTCTGACTTCTACAAGGCACACACATGTATATACATCTCCTACCCCTCCACACAAAAATAAATGAAATAGAAACATTTTACAAACAGCAAAAAACCATTGCTACTGTTTCTCCTCACCCTCTTATCTGGACCAAATGGGGTAGCCAAAGAGTATTAGTTTTAAAAAACACTGATTATTAATATTAAAACAACTTAGAGTACAATGTAGTCAAAGTACTGTTTAAAAACATTTTGAGATTGAAGCATTTAAGACACAACTTGTTATTGCTGGGTCTTGAGGAAGATTGATTCCTAATTTTCTGAGAAACCGCTATACTGATTTCCAAAGTGGCTGTACAAGTTTGCACTCCCACCAGCAATGGAGGAGGGTTCCTCTTACCCTGCATCCTCTCCAACATAAGCTATCACTGGTGTTTTTGATCTTGGCCATTCTGACCAGTGTAAGATAGTTATCTCAGAGTAGTTTTGATTTGCATTTCCCTGATGACTAAGGATGGTGAGCAATTCTTTAAAGTCCACAAGGACATTTGCTCAACTATGTTCATAGCAGCATTATTTGTCATAGCCAGNCAACCAAAGAATGGATAAGGAAAATGTGGTACATTTACACAATAGAGTACTACTTAGCAGTAAAAAAATAATGACATCTTGAAATTTGCAGGCAAATGGACAGAACTAGGGAAAAAAAAACATACTGAGTGAGGTAACCCAGACCCAGAAAGACAAATATAATATGTACTCACTCATAAGCAGATATTAGACATAAAGCAAAGGATAACCAGCCTACAGTCCACAACCCCAGAGAACCTAGACAACAAAAAGGACCCTAAGAGAGACATACATGGATCCATTTAGGAAGGAGAAAAAGACAAGACCTCCTGAGTAAACTGGGAGCGTGGGGGGTGGGGGTGAGGGTGGAAGGGAAGAGGGGAGGAAGGAAAGAAGGGGAGTGGGAAAAATGTGTACCTTAATAAAAACAGTAAAAAAAGAAATAGAAAAAAAAGTCTTTTCCTGTATTTCAACACTAACAAAAATAGTATACTTTTTGTTATTCAGATTAAACAAATCTTGACTAGGTTACTAAAAATCAACAAAAAAACAGTAGCTGAGTTCAGTTCCCTTACATATGTAATGAACACCTTGAAATATTTTAAAATACTTAGCTCGGGAATATAATACATACACTTAGCAAAAGTGATCCATAAAGTACTTGCTAAATGCTTATCATGAATGCAAAACTTTTATCTACCTGGATATAGTCAACAGGATTCTTCCCTTCGCCTTCCTCGGAAACAAGGGCTTTTCCTTGTTCCCTCAAATAAGAACTCATACATTCACACATTGTCTTCAAACCATTTGGCACACGACTAAATAATTTGTACATGCAAGCAAGATCTAGAATTAGAAAATAAACAGACTGGTTAAAGATTAAGGTAAAAATGTGGATCTGTTCAAGAAAGTTTACTTATCAATTATTATCATTTGCTGCCCACACGACTAATAAAAGATGCTGGTTAGTTGAAAGCTACAATTTTGTAAGCTACAGTGCTTGACTAGGTGTGATGAAAGCACCAATAAAAGTATCTTGGCATATTTTCACTTATACAGAAGGAACTCAAACAGCATAAACTATGCCACCAAAGTGACAGATATTTGAACTTGTACATAATTCATTCTGTCTACTGTAGAAACAACAGATGCTGCAAATGTCTGCTAAAAGCTGTAACTAGAAGTCACTAGGAAGAAATCTAAAGCCAATTAATATCTTACATCTGAACTGACAACCATTACAATAAATAAAATGTTATTAAAATAAGACTTAGTAGTACACTATATCTCATAGTAAATTTTGCATAAAACTTAAAATCTAAATATTCATTTTTTTAAAAATATTCTTACCCTGAGTAATTCTGGGCAATTACTAGTTATTTCCCAATGACACTGTCTATATTTCTATTTTAAATACTGGGTACACCACTGCACTGTTTAGACTCTGGTCTTCACCCACTTTTTTATAGCATTTTCAACACCACCAAATGCAGATCTTAAATAAGTTTCTTCCATCTGCCCTGTGTTGCTCCAAAGAGCCACTTATGGCAAGACTGTAATGTCAGAAATTTATGATAATAGAAAAAATATTTACTGTCAGAAACTTTCAGAAATGGTTTCAGAATGGCAATTTTTAGGTCAATGCTGGCCTACCATCTTCTATTCAGCACTAGACAATACATATTTTAGGCTAATAGGTCATAAGATATTAGACACAAAATCACTTTTGTCATCACAGTAAGCAAGCATTCAGAGAGAAAAGCATGAATGATTGTTCAAATAAAGCTTCATGAATATTGAACATTTATATAAATCGTAGCATATTATTCTCATTCTGCTATTTCTTTATTTTTAAAAACCTGTTAAGAGGTCAGATTTGACAGACAAACCATAATTGTCTACCTTGGGCCTTATTTATAAACCAATTAGTACCTAAAATTAAAGTTGGTGTCTCTTACATAGGTCACTAATATTTGACTTACTGACTTAATCTCAACTCTATTAACACATGTTCTTATTTGTAATACATTCCCAGGGTAACCTATATATGGCAAATCATGTGTTTGTTTAAGAGATAACCAAAATTTTCCATATTAAAGTCATCATAACGTACAATAATAATTTACAAACTACACCAAGCTCTGCATGCCAAATAGCTGCAGCAAACTCTTTCTAAAGTCTATTTTGTTCCTGTTTCAAACTTTACTTATTTGTACATTTAAGCTGTATATTAATCAATATAATCTTACTACATTGCTTGATTCAGTGTAATTAAATATATGGGATATTAGACAATGTGAACAAGTAATTGAAAGTTTGACATTCAAAAATTGTGTCATTTATCTACACTTAATTAAAAATAAGTCAATAATACAATACCTTTTGAATTTTCATACTGCTGTATCTAATCATTAAAGTTCATTTATTTTCCACTCACAGTAAGCGAACTATTCTTTCACTTTCTGATTTATGAGAATAATTAAATTGTGTCTGACAACAACTGTTGATGAGCAAGGCCCACCACAATTAACACATTCTTTGATTAAGCTTCTAGTGGTAGGGCAGGGAAGTTAAAGACAAATTTAAAATCACAGGTTAGCTACCTGCTAACAAAATTAAGAACTAAACAGAGCAAAACTAAAATAGTTATTCCACTATTTAGAGTGCTTGCCAGAATGGGTATTACCTACCACATTCACAACACATGTCTCCATGAAGCTTAAAGAAATACTGTCATTCAAGCATGTCCAGAAATTTCAAACACTTCCCAGGCCCTAAGCTCAATTTCCATAAATGTAGCTTATACAAACAGCCAGGCTCTTTTCTTTGGTTTCATTGTCAGTGGTTACCTTTTCAAAGTAGCAACTCACAGTCTAAAATATCTGTTATCAATTCCTTTTCAAGACGCTTGTTAGGAGCCTTTGAGAAAGCTCAGGGGTTAAAAACACCTGCTGCCCAGGCTGATGACCTGAATTCAATTGCCAGGGCTCACATGATGACATGATGGAAGGAGGAGCAACTTCCACAAGTTGTTCTCCCGACTTTCGCACATGTATATATACACACAACAAATAAATTCAGTAGAACTGTTTTTGAAAAAATGTTATCATCTGGCTTGAACAAATATCCAAGAATGCTGTATTTTAGAATCTAGACACGGCAAATAAACTAGACAACTTGTTTTCTCAAAAAAGATTTATGAGAAAAAAGCACCCTTGTTAATAAAAACAACTTTGTATATAGGTTTTTCTTTTAATCTACCACATATTTAAAACTATAAATGAAAACATAAGCCAAGGATTCCATTAGAGATTAAGAGGATAAATCCTCTTTTCCTGCCATCATTTCTCTAACCCCACCCCTTCTAGGTCTTATCTTTTGATAATTGTTTTTAAAAAGCGAAACAATAAACTTTTCCCATTCCTTATCTAGCTCATACAAACAGGCAGTATGACTCCTTTTACTAATAGTAAACAGCTAAAATGCTATGATTTTTTTTTAATCACAGAAGCAGGAAAACATTGATGGCTATTAAAAAAAATCACCACTCTCATGTAAAATAAAAGCTTCAAAGCAAAGCACCAGAACCAAGAACTTCTTACACAACACCAATCATTTTCATAACCTTTCAAGGCAAATACAGCAAATTAAAATTAACAATGACTGCTATAGTTAATGTATTATCTCAGAAAATGCTAACATTTTTCACTTGCCTACTAGGGTTTTTTAAATATTCTAATACAGAACCACAAGGACACACAAACACAGATGAAGGCAGGCAGATGGACAAAGACAGGCACAACCACCTTGTATGAATGTCTGTAAGACTAGAAATCACTCACACTAACTGGCATTTAGGAAAATACATATATGAAGGAGGAAGCCACTGGCTTGTAGTTAAATATTAAACTTCTTAATCTTTTGTACTAGAGAAAAGGAAATGAGGAAACAAATTGTAAAAAGCATGGGAAAATGCCACTGAATTCAAGAACTATATTAACATTTTCATGTATAACACAATGTAAAGCTCTATCATTAACCCCACCCTAGTGCTAACTGGGGTAAATTATTACTATAAAACATAGCTTTTTGAAAACTGATTCCTAAGTTAGAATTAAACAACTGATGGGAAAAAATAAAGAGTTATTTTAACCGATGACACTTACCTTCTGTCTTTCCGTTTTTCAACATATGTACTAGCCCAGAATTCTCCATTTCTACAATAGTCTTCATGTGCTTGGAAATGAGTTCCCTCTCAACCACCTTGACAATGGGCTCTTCGGTAGATTTGTCAAGGCAGTGCATCACCCGCTCTATTTCCTCATTAATTCTAGCTTCTACTTTCTTTATATACACCGAAGCACTATTTTCTGCTAAAAATTTCTGGCTTTCCATCTGGAATTAAGAATTTTAAAAAGCATAACAGAAAAAAGTTGTTTTTATTCGAACAGGGTTTCTATAGTATTTACCAAGTAGTGTAACAGCTAAAGACATTTCATTCAGTTTCTTACTAAATTAGGCTTTAAAGCATTTATTTACATAAAACTAAATTAACACATTATCTGTAAGCATTGTTTTAAAGATCTGCTCTCGTACTCCATACAAACTGAAGCATTTGACCCAAGTCAGCAGGTGAATTTCTTCCATTGCTACTGTAAGCTGTAACTACAAAGATTTGTGTCATAGCCTTTGCTGACACACCACTGTAACTGAAGTTCTCCTGCCACCCCACTCCCAAGCTTAAAGCACATATATATGCAATTTGAAGCAAGAACATTTAAATACCTATTAATTCTGTCTATCAAACACTAATCTTACTGATTTCAGAGTCAGTAGTGTCATCCCAAGATTTTAATGTACCTAATAGTAACATTAACTGATACATCTAAGAATTACATAGTAAGACATGCTGATATATGCTATACAAAAAATTTGTAACATTCTCTACCTAGCAAAAATAGTTTTAGTCTTTAATATCAAGTTCCTAAGAACAGACTTTAATATACTTAACAAAAATCTTGGTGAGACCATCTCCAATCATAATAAACAGTGCACGTGTCCTTTTAAGCAAACTTGTAATACACGCATATGCATGGCACTTCAGCATATTTTGAAGATATGGTGTATGTGGATTTACAGTAATTAAATAAATACAATAAAATCTTAAGGGTATTTCTAAGCTCAGTTTTGTTTTTAAAATTTATTTCTTTACCATGTATACAGTGTTCCGCCTACATGTATACCTGCAGGCCAGAAGAGGGCACCAGATCTCATTACAGATGGCTGTGAGCCACCATGTGGGTGCTGGGAATTGAACTCTGGATCTCTGAAAGAGTAGCCAGTGCTCTTAACCTGAGTCATCTCTCCAGCCCTTACACTTAGGGTTTTTTTTAACCATACAATTTTAAAGTGGAAATTTTTTATTATTATTAATAAGCAGCTCACTGATGCATAGAAACATGAAGTAGGTAGGGGTTTCTAAAGAGGTTTTTTAGTTTTGTTTTTTTGTTTGTATCATGCCCCGCAATGGGTTCTAGCTGAAACAAGTCAAAATGTTCAGACTAATTAACTTCATTGAACAATGTTATGATCATCATAAGAGATCTAGTTATCGATTACCTGAAAAAATTCTGCAGACATTTCCAAAAAAGGAGCTTCAAAATCTTCCTCATAGACTGATCTTCCTTCAAGACCTAAAATCATTAACATCTGGCAAGCATTTCTTATTGCTCCTCTGTCAAAAGAAGTTTAATTAATTGATAATCAAATATATTAAAGACATGTAAAATATATAAAAGTTGAGAAATACCTTTGTAACATTTAGTTTTTATCAAAGGGAACAGTTTTCCAGAGAAAACTCATTTATTAAGAATAGACATGGAGCCGGGTGGTTGTGGCACACACCTTTAATCCCAGCACTCGGGAGGCAGAGGCAGGCGGATCTCT
>LOJH01004255.1:718-18875 GCA_001685095.1 Ellobius talpinus | reverse complement strand
AGAGAGAGAGAGAGAGAGAGAGAGAGAGAGAGAGAGAGAGAGAGAGAACGAAAGAAAATTCTCAGCTCAGAGAAGAGGATCAAATCCCAACCCAACTGGGGAGCTCTGGTATTTGATGGCTGCTAGGAGAGGAAAACTCAAGTCATCCTTAGTACTATTCATCCTTAGTACTTATCTATGGATTCACAAACACCTGGTATATTCACAACTACTCATACCCAGAAGTACTTGGCCAACACAGACCAAACTTGATACATAATGAGAACATGAAGTTGGGAGGGTAGGGAAGTGGGGGAGAATCTAGGAGGGGTTGAGGAAGGGGATGAATATGATCAAAATATATTGTACAAAATTCTCAAAAATAAAAATATAAAATAATACATATTAAAATTACTTCATTTCAACACATATACATTTTTCTTAGTCTAAAAATGTCATTTCTGAGCCAGGCGGTAGTGGCACACAAACAAATAAAAACTCATTTCTGGTATATTTTAGCTAAAACCAGAACAGTACATATATTTAAAAAACATGAAACAGGAAAATGAAGGACAAAAAGATAAAATGAAAATCTGGCTATGGAATGAAGCTAATTCTTTCTGAATCTAAAGTAAGACTTTAATAAGCATTTTGAAAAGGCAGTCAATTCAAAAAGAGCATATAATATATACCGCTTGTATGTGTCTAGTTTGCACAAGGGGCTACACTAGGCTTATGACACAATGGCTATACAGGCATTCATGTTCCTGATCTCAGTGCAGCATAGTAGATAAGCCATACAATACTGTTAGGACAATAGTCCACCTTTTCTGAAGATCTGCTTTCAGTGGCTCCAAATTAAATGTAAAATTTTAGAAATAAACAATTCCTAAGTTTAAAATAATACAGCGTTTCCGTACATGAAACCTCACTGTCTCACTCTGACCTACCAGACTCAATCAATGCTGTCTATAATTTCCATACTACATTAGTCAGCACCCTATCCACAACCTCCACTTATGAACTCAGTTTTCAGATCAACAATTCTTTTATTCAAATAGTTCTTACACTAAATAACAGCTCCAAACTTCAGCAAGTGATGGGATAGGGTATACACCATGACTACTACGAATGTTGCTAAACAACAGTTCTGAGTAAAAAGAGCATACTTTCAACCAATAGGGCATAACCCATCAGAGACGGCTAATAAGAACTGGCCATTTTCCTTGAGAGAGGGTCTCATATAGCTTAGGTTGGTTTCTAACAAATTTTGTAGCTTAAGATAATCTTTAATTTCTGATCCTCTTGACTTTGCCTTCCAAAGGCAGGTATTATAGGTGCGTCACCACTAATTCCACACCAGCTTTGACAAGAAATTTCAAAACTTTAAGTCAGAATAAGGTCAGACTTTTTCAAAACAGAGGATTATGAGAATTCTCAGAGAACTTAAGTGATATGATTTTTGTGCTATGGAGAAAACAACAAAAACAAACTGAGCAAACATTCAACAAAGGAATATCTGTGGGAGAAATACATAGAATAGAATAGTGCCTAGCGGATGCTTTAAGACTAGTATACACACACACACACATGTACTTCTAAGACTAGTTACACCAATTTTAAGAAAGAAATGAAAGACGATCGGTTTTGGCCAATAGATAGGAACGAAAGAAGAAATCAGATTCTAGCAATGGGAGACATAGGGAGAAGAGATTAAAGAAGTGTCAGGTTTCTGTATGGGCAACTAGAATGACAAATTTTGGAGATGCCAAGTTTGAATGTCTTGTAGACAATGAAGGGTGCCATCAACTAAACAGACAACATAAGCCAAACCTCTGAGAGTAGTGTTATACATACAATTTGGGAATCATGTATATTACATTACAAAAAGCTGTAAGAGTGAGTAGTGCAGTATGAGAAAAACCAAAAGCTAAAGATCCCTTGATTTACAGAGGAGGAAAAGGAGGATGTGGAGGAGGGGCAGTAGCTGAGAAGGAAAAGGCAGAGGTAGGAGACACATAGTGCTTTGTTACATATCCAGGGCCTAATATAGTAAAAGAAAAGTGCAGTTAGCTGTGCCAAGTGTTGCTAAAAAGTAACAAAGGAGAATGTGCAGTGCTCTCTGTATTCAGAGATGCATAGCTCCTCCCTCCATGATGATCCCAGCAAAGACAAAACTGAGGTAGATTCTTAACTGGGATGTGTTTAGTGAGTGGGCATTAAAAAAAAAGCAAATTTCCACATTTGCTAATGAGAATCTACCTGAGAGATGGGTAAAAGCTGGGGAGATGATGTTCCATCAGAAAAATCTTGTTGAATTTTTATCTTGAGCATGAATGGTTTGAACATGCCCAGTGCTGATAAGACCAATTAAAAACAAAAACATTAGAACTCCCAAACTCTTAAGGGTACAGACCAGTTAGTAGGGAATATGGTCCCTAACACAGGTTAAAAACAAAAAACAAAAAAACCTGAACTATGATGTAAGTAAGTCTTTCTGCATTAATGCGGGTGGGGAAAAAAGAAAAGAGGTGCACACAAATCCTACTGCTACTTCTGCTTTTCTGAGATGGATATAGTTAAGTGCTTTACTAGGAGGGAAGTCAGAGGGCTGAGCAAGAAAAAAGAAGAGCTATAGCCAGGAAAGCACTTTGACCAGACAAAAGAGTCTAAAACCCGGACAATGAAAAGGGCTACCAGAAGGCCTGTGACAGTGAACAAATCCTGACATTGACCCAACCCAGTACAAAGTTTCCTCCAGTAGAGCACAGGAAAAGGTAACATAAGTTACTGGATCTATCCCATCACTGTGCTACCTACCATATAGGTTAACAAAAACATTAAGGAATTTGAAATACTAATACTAGCTAATTTTTACTGCACTTATTACTATGGCCATGCTTTACATAAATGGTTCATATAAGCTCTATCACTACCCAGTTGATGATTTTTCATTTTAGACATGAGTAACGTGACAAGAAGTAATAAACTGACATGGTCATGTATGAAGTAGAGCCATATACAAACCTTGAGATTCCATTAATTTGGAAACAGAAACTTTTAAAATGAGTACACATAATATTTCCAAATAGTAACAAAATTTCAATTCCAAGTGACTTTATAATGGTTGGCAGCTGGTACAGAATTAAAAGGCTTAGCCCTGTTAAAACTGCAAAGAGAACAAGAGTAGCAAGCTTCCTTTACACTTGCACATGAGATATTTGTTTTCACGTGTTATCTCATTTATCCTAAAGCTGTTAACACAAGGTAGATCCATAACCTGACAAAGAAAACAATGCTCAGAAAGCGGTTACTTTGGTAGACCTTTTACTCCATCCCAGGAAAATTAGGTGGCCTCTCCCTCACGCTTTTGCCACTAGACACTCAAAAAATCAGGGGTAAAGGCTTGTTTGAATTCACTCAGCAGAAAAGGCTCTAGTTGCTTGTTCTCATTGTAAATACTTTCCGAACATCGTTTTATTCCATTAAGTGAAGGAAACTACAACAAGCTTTTGTTATCATACTGCAACTAAAGAACTGAAAACTGAAGAGAGTAAAAGGCTGAACTAAAATCACTATGTCCAGTTCTCCAACATAAACACTGATACAGGGCTGGAAAGATAGCTCAGTAGTTAAGAGCACTGGCTGCTCTTCAAAGGACCTAGATTCAATCCCCAGCACCCACACTGTGGTTTACAACTCTAATTCCTGTTCCACAGGATTCAATGTTCTTTTTTGGTTTCCACAGACACTGCATGTACATGGTATACAGACATGCATGCAGGCAAAATACTCCTGCACATAAGCAAAGAACAAAAGAAACAGGTAACAAGTCATTAAGACTTAATAACTTTGCAGTGATGCAACAAATTAAACTGAAATAATTTAGATTCATCCAAGCTTACAAGTTTTGTTTTGTGTTTTTTGGTTTTTTGAGATAGGGTTTCTCTGTAGCTTTAGAGCCTGTCCTGGAACTAACTCTTGGGTAGACCAGGCTGACCTCAAACTCACAGAGATCCACCTGCCTCTGCCTCCTGAGTACTGGGATTAAAGGCGTGAGCCACCACCACTTGGCTACAAGTATTTTCTTTTTTTAAATTGAGAGTAAAATCAGAAGCCGGATGCATGGCTTTAATATAAGCACTTGGGAGGTTAAGTTAGAGGTCAGCCTGGTCTACACAGAAAAACCCTATCTCAAAAAATAAACTAAAACATTATCAAACCAAATCAAAAACTGAATGGAAGAGGCAGGGGAGAGCAAGAGAATAAAATTCAAATTAAAGCCATCTTACTAAACATCTTTTTCTTGACTGATAAAAATTGAAAAACAGCAATATCAAGTGAAACAGATTATATATCCAATGAAGTTCATATCCTAAAACAAGACCGACTGCAGTAATACAATGGCAAGAATTTACAGAAGAGATGAATGGCAGCTATAAAGAATATAACTATGAGAAACTGTATTAATAAAACATTTTTGTTGCTGAAAATATTTACAGTTAGGTTTCATAAGCTTAGAAATTCAGCTTTTAACTCATGCTGTAACTACCTTTACCTCAGAAAGACATATTAAATAAGGGTTTTTAATATTTTTTATTTTGAAGCACAAGCACTAAATCCTTGGTTTAATTTTTCTTCTTTTCTTATGCATGCTACTACTTGTGAATGCAGGGGCATATGACTTCCTCCTCATTCTTCTGGAGGCAGAGTCTCTCAACAAAACCCAGAATTTGCCAATATAGATAGCACAGCTAGTCTAGCTAGTCAGATTACTCTGGGGACTCTTAAGTCCACCTTTCAAGGCTGAAAATGCAGATGAGCCACTAAGTTTGGGTTCTGGGGATCCTAATCCCAGCCCTCTTGTTTGCTTGGCAAGTGTTTTACCACTGAGCTGTTTGTTTCATCTCTCCAGCCCATTAAAACAATTTTTAAAATCATGTCTTTTCAGTCTTTTATTCTAGTACTAAATGAATGTGAATGATCTACACTTCATTTACACAGGTTGAGGGTGACTTTTACAAAAGAAGTAGTTTTACTTAAGAAACTAAACCTGGGTCTGGAGAGATGGCTTAATGGTAAAGAGCACTTGCTGTTCTAGCAGATGAACTGAGTTCAGTTCATATTATCCACATGGTGGTTCACAGCTACTTGTGACTCTAGTTACTGGGGATACAACGTCCTCCCTCCTCTGACCTCTAAAGGGCATTGCGGCAAGTGGTGCTCATACAAGCATGCAGGCAAGACATTCATACATAAAATAATCTTAAAAAAACAAAAGTAACAAAACAAAAACAATCTACAAAGATGTAGCTAGTATCCAACTAAAACTGACAGAAAGTCACTCTTTTGAAATGTTGATTTCTTTTTAAAGGAAACACACACACACACACAAAAAACCCTGTACTTACCATATACATTAGTATATCTCTAATCATCACCATGGCTGTTTGATGATCATTCCATGCTTGATTTAATGTTTGAAGAAAGTTGTTATTCAATGAATTTAGTACATCTTCTCGCACCTATTAACAGAACAATTCATTAGTTTATGCACATAAATACTCATACATGCATGTATTATTTGTTCAATAAAGTAATCAAGTAGAACCCTTAGCTTTAAATAAAAAAATAAGTTACAGGCCAGACAGAAGTTAATCTATAACACACAGCAGGCTACCAAATATGCTCATAAAATTCAGATTTCTCTCTTGAATTCTAGAATCAAAAGCAACCTCCTAGGTATTTCAAAGTACCCAGTGGCTTAACAATGTAAAATAAAATCCCAAATCCTTACAGTGAATAAGGCTTTGTTCTTGGCTCCAGGCTACCAGGCCCAATGTCCTTGTACATTTTCCCCAGGGAGGAAGCTGCAGACCACGGATATGGAGGACAGCTGCCTGAGTGCACGCAAGTCCTAGGTCTCTGAGGAGCTCTGTGACTTTGGAAAAGTTATTTCACCTACGAAACTCGATTTCCTGACATATAAAATAGTATCCTCTTGCAGGACTGAAAGGACAACATCTAAGGTACAGAGAACAGTGCCTATAATTCTCTAAACACAACAAATGCAAACCTCCAGCAGCAACCATGACTGGTCATTGTGCTGCTCACTCAAATCCCACTCAAATCACTTCAATTTCTTCTACTTAAATTTCACCCCGTCTTCCTTGACCTCTTTCTTCTTCTCTCCCTCTCCCCACCTACACTATTTCAAATCTCTCTATAGATACATACTCTATTTCTATCTCTGTGTGTGTGTGTGTATATATATATATATACACACACATACACATTCTATTCCCAGCTCTCTACTTCACCTTCTGCTTACATTTTTCTTCCTACTACTCACTGCTATCTGACTACATTACATATTTACTTATTGCTTCTTCCACTAAAATCTAAATGCTTCCACAGTGGAAGAATGTCTCTTTTTAGCTGTTCCTCCAACACAAATAGTACAGTGCCTGATATAGAAAAGATCATATCAACTGTGAGTCATTTTCAACAAGTTAAACATTTTCATGACGTTTCCTCGTGTCTGATATGCCTTCTTAATCCAATCCCAATAGACCACTCAACCTTACAAGTCTTTCCTAATCTACAAGCTTGTTACCACCTTCCCTAAGTTTCCTGTTGTGCTCTCAGCCCAATGGAAAGATTATCTGCCTAGAAGACAGGCTTTCTTCATGTAATTCTTTGAAATTACAGTTGGACTTTCCTATCTATGTGTTCCACATCCACATATTCAAGCAATAATCAATCAAAAATATTTGGGAGAAAAAGCCTATTTCCTACTGAAAATAAATATACCTTTTGCTCTTGTCATCATCTCCAAGCAGACACAGCATAAAAACCTTTTTTAGAACATTTGTACTATATTTGCTATATGTAATTCAGAGATGAGTTCAAGTACAGGAGTATGAGCTGGACAGAAGTACATGCAGATTTTACACATGAGAACTAACAACACTTAGGGAGTCTGGTTGTTATGGAGACCTGGAACCAATCCTAAAGGACAAGAAATGAGTACAATGCTGCACACCTCTACAAATATTCAGACTCAAAAGTCTTCCACGGTCCAACTCAATTCTCATTAATTCCAACCTAAGCAAGTCTGTAACACCAAACACACGTCAAGCCTTGTTAAGTTAGGGAGAATCTCAAGCCATGGTGCACTTCTGAAGCATACTAATTAATGAATCAAGATATATATATATATATAAAACTGAGTTGTAAATGTATGTAAATAAAATGTCATTCTATAGGAAATCAATTACTAAGTCAGTCAAAGAAAAGATAAAAGAATGCCTTTAACACACAACACACTAAGTTAAAAACCAAGAGAATTGTGCCTGATTTTTTTAACTTTTGAACTAACACTTATTTATTTAGTGTGTTTACATGCATGCATGCATAGATGTGTCTATACGTACGGGAGTGTGAATTACACCCTGTCGATGTAAAGGCCACAGAATAACCTGTGAAAATTGACTCTATCTATAAGTAGGTCCTGGATATTGAACTCAGACTGACTTGACAGAAAGTACTACTCCATTTTCTTAAATGCTGGAGAAATGTTTTAAGTTATTAGATTTTAATTGTGAGATCATACATATAACCTACCCTATTAGTAGCATGAAAACTACTAGCCTATATCATAAACCCAGAATATGATATATTTTGGCTTTTAAGACTGAGCACCTTAATTTTAAGGTATAGCCTCTGGAGTTGTTTCATAAGTACATTGACTATACCAAAAGATAAACACACACAAACACACATGCGCGCACGTATTAGCTGATAGAGCTGTTAATCAAATACTTAAAAGTTGATATAACTGTAAAATTATACTAATGGGTAGATATAAAATTTCAATCTACATATTGAAGTACTGAGTGTAGGGCTTGTCAGTTGCAAATATTAAGGTACAGAACACACACACACACACAAACGGAAGTTGAAACATTCCCATTTACAAATGCTTTTGGTAAGCTCCATATACTTCACTGGACCACTAAGTTTTGAGAAGTAATTAAATGAGAACATGACATTGCAGGGCAGGTATGGTAGTAAACAACTGGGACCCAAGCACTGGGAGGAGACAGAAACATAGAATCCTAAATTCCAAAGATAGCTTTGGGTTATACCCTGAGTCTCTATTAAAAATAAAGTGCTTAGATAATCTACACATGAAAGTCTCGTATTCCAAATACTAAAACATCTAGTCAATTATATTAAGAACTGAACTTTCATAACTACTACAAAATTGAGTTAATGTGATCTGTATTAAATCACTCTAGTTTGAGAATACATTTCAAAGCAGAAAATTATTTCTAAATGTACTCGACACATTTGTTGAATGAATGACAAAACTGACCAATCAAATGAGTTAATATTACAAAATATGTTCTCTAAAATGTACTAAGTTATATACTTTAATATATCAACAAATATTTCACATAATATAATGTTTACAATTTATATCAGTGTGGTGATGATGTCCTCCATAATTCTTGGGCATTTGAATACTTGGTCCTTAGTTGGTGGCTGTAAAGTGAGGTGTGTCCTTGCTGAAGAGAGTATGCTGCAGGGAACACCTGTGAGAATTTAAAAGCCATGTGTAGTTTCTCGTGAGTTCTTTCAAAGCTTCCTGTTTTGGGTCTGAGATATAAGCTCTCAGTTATCCCAGCCTCTGTGTCTGCTGCCTGCTGCCATACCATCCCATCATTATAGACCCTAGACCTCTGGAACTGTAAGACACAAATAAACCCTTCCTTCTATGTGTTGTTTGGGTTATGATGTTTTATTACAGTAACAGAAAACTATGACAACCAGCCTCTGTGCAAAATTAAAAACACATTAACCAGCACACATTGCAAATTATGCTATTTGCATCATTTTTCAAAGAACTATGCTGACTACCAGTTAATAGTGAACTTTTGTGAGGTAACCCAGACCCAGCAAGACAGACACCGTACACACTCACTCATAAGCGCATATTAGACGTAAAGAAAAAGATAAATAGGTTACAATCCACAACTCCCGAGAAGCTAGGTAACAAGAGAGACATGCATGGATGCCCTGGGAGGCGAAAGAGATAAGATCTCCTGGGGGTGCAGGAGAGAAAACATGAGGAAACAGAATGGTTGAGTTGCGGGAGAGACAAAGAGGGGGAGCAATGAAAGAGATATCTTGATAGAAGGAGCCATTATGGGATTAAGGAGAAATCTGGTGCTAGGGAATTCCCAGGAATCCACAAGGATGACTCCAGCTAAGACTCTAAGCAATAGTTGAGAGAGTGCCTGAACTAGCCTTCCCCTGTAATCAGATTGATGACCACCCTAATTGTCATCATAGAACCTTCAGTCAGTAACTGATGGAAGTAGATCCACAGCTAAGCACTGGATGGAGCTTCCAGAGTCCAGCTGAAGAGAGGGAGGAAAACCAGAGAGACAGTTGACCTGAGCTAGTGGAAGCTCACTGACTCTACACTGTTAGCTGGGAAACTAACATAAGACCAAACTAGGCCCTCTGAATGTGGGTTCTGTGGCTTGAACAGTTTGTGGGGCTAGTGGGCAGTGGAATCAGGATTTATCCCTAGTGCATCAACTGGTTTTTTGGAGCCCATTCCCTATGGAGGGATACCTTGCTCTGGGGGGAGGGGGCTTGTTCCTGCCTCTAGTTGGTATGCCAGACTTTGTTGACTCCTCATGGGAGGTCTTATTCTTTCTGAGAAGTGCATGAGGGGATGAGTGGGAGAGAAGGAGGGGAAACTTGTTGGTTATGCAAAATGAAAATTAATTTTTTAAAATAAAAAAATAGCTAGCTTTAACCAGGTAGAAAAAAAATCAGACTAAAAGTTGTTTTGTTTTATTTGTCAAAGACTTATTTATATGTATGAATAGTTGTCTGCATGTATATATGTGCATTATGCACATGCAGTTCCCATAGGGGTCAAAAGAGGGAGTTCGAACCTGAGAATCCTAGAACTTCATTGTGAGTCTCCTGTTGTGCGTGATGGGAAACAAACCAAGCCCTCTGCAGCAGCAAGTGCTCTTAACTCCTGATCTTTCTCCCAAGTCCTTTAATTTTAAAAAGCTGGGTATACACACAAAACCTAACAAAAATAAAGTATCTTAGACAGAACTGTTATACTATTCTTATTTATCTCTATACTACGAGAAAATTCTTTAAGCAATTTCCTCCAGAAATCTTTCTACCCTTAAGAACTAAGACATTTATTCAGACGTGCAATAAAAAGTAAAAACAAGATGAAAATTCCACCTTTATAAAAAATTAACAATTTCTTAAAAGATAAGTTGACACAGAAACTAAAATGTAAGTTAATAATAAATAACTGACCTATTTTTTAAGTTAACACAAAAATTGAGAATAGTATAGCAATGTGTATCTGTGTAGTAACATTGTTAATCATTACTTATTTTATATTTCCACCAGCAGGCAAATGGCCAGAGTCTGCTGTAGGGGCAGTACTAGAATAAAGGACTGCACACAGCAAGCACTGAAAGAAAACTCAGTAAGTTCATCCAGGTGAGCTGCCATGAAGAAGAGTAACATGGTACCGCCTGTGATGAGAAGGGTATGCAGTAGAGGACTAATGTGTGTGTGGTACCCGGACTTGCAAAACTGAGAAAGTCTCACACAACAGTCTGCAGAAAACTAAAGGCATTTAAAAACTTTTAAAACTGGTTAGTCAAGAGAAGGAGAAGACCACCACTGGCTAGAAGGACATATTTACAAAGACCTATCTGATAAAAGACTACTATCCAAAGCATACACGAATATTTTAAAATTTAATGAAAAATTAAGTAAACCTATTTTTAAAATTGGCAACAGAAGGTACCTAACTAAAGATATACTGACAGCAATAACTGTTCAAAAAATGTTCAACACAAGCCACTATGGATCTGAAAACTGAAACAATGTGGTGATCCTACATGCCTATTAGGACGGTTAAAATAAAACACAGACAAAACCCAATGTTGATAAATATGTGTAACAAAGAACCTCTTAGTCACTGCTGAAAGGAATGCAAACAAGCAGTTATTATTTTTAAAAAAAGGAAAAAGAAAACTCTTTCCCTTTACTACAAACATCAACAAACTGGCACGAGCAAACAGTGAGATACTAATAAGCACTAAAAGGAAATATGGAACAAGGCTGTGAAGTAGAGAAAACTTAAACACATAACTCAAGCATAGTGAATGAGAGCAGGCTACATGCTGTATGATTCCAACTGCATGATACTCTAGGAAAGGCAAAATAAGAAATCAGTG
Source organism: Ellobius talpinus (assembly GCA_001685095.1). Taxonomy (NCBI): domain Eukaryota; kingdom Metazoa; phylum Chordata; class Mammalia; order Rodentia; family Cricetidae; genus Ellobius; species Ellobius talpinus. The sequence continues at coordinate 7,596 of LOJH01004255.1, read as the reverse complement.
AAATACTGGGTTGTCAGTTAGGGGGAAGGATGGATAGGCAGAACACAGAAGGACTTTTAAGTATTCAGCAGATGATAATGGTTACATACATGCCCAAAATTATACCTTTAATGCCACAGAATCAACTCACACTAAAGGCTTATGTAAGCTCTGGGCTCTGGTTGGTAATGAGGTATCAACTGTATGGGTTAATAAACAAATGTTCAACTCCATGTTGGTCAAAAGGGAGGCAGTGAGAGGCAGTACATGGGAAATCGTAGTACCATTCCATTTTGCTAGAAATCTAAAATTTTCTCTGGAAAACAAAGGATATTTAAACAAATTTTAGGGCCACCCAAAATCCAAAGGCAGACAATTGGCATCAAAGTAAAATGCTACATGGGCAGTTCTGCTATAAGGAGACCATTGGCTTAAAGAGCCAGCCATGCCAGCCAGCTTTTCCGGCTTTTACACTTCAACTTCTTTAACAGTATTTATACAATTTTGACTCCTGATATTTAAGACACTGATTAATATTTCACATTAATATTAACCTTCACTAAAAAAAATCCATGGTTGTATTTGCAAAGCATCAAAGAAAGGGGTTTATTATAAGGAAAAAGTATCATTTGAGAATTTAAAGTAACTGTCACCCTGACTTATATGGCTTAAAAAAGAAAAAAAAACTGGACTCCATAAGAAAAATTTGAACTTTTGTTATATAGATGCTGTTAAAATAAGAAAAAGCTCAAGACTGCAGAAAAAAATCAAAGAAAGCAAAATACAAACAAAAAAATTCACTCAACTCAGTAAACAAAGCATAGAATTTTTTAAATTCTTGAACATCACTTCACAAAAGAAAAGCAAAAGGCAAATTTTCAAGAATGTAAACTAAAACAAGGATGAGGAATTACTAACCATGTAGAACTGCTAAAGGAAACTAACAGGATCAAGCGCTGACAAAAATTTGTAGCAAATGGAAGCAAATTAGTACAGCCATATAGGAAGTTAGGCATTTTTATAAAGTTACTTAAATATATACCTATAATATGCCCCAGCAATCTCACTTCTAAATATTATCCCAGAAAAATTAAAATTCATTCACGCAAAGTTTGAATAAGTATATTCATAAGCTTTATTCACAATCTCAAAAAGCTGTATACAATAATCATCTTTCATTAAGCACACAGGTAATTGATGAGTAAATGGTGATACTCTTGGCACAACAGAGCAAAAGGAACAAACTACTGTTACTTTCAACTTGAGTCAGTAGAAATAATTATGCTCAAGAAGCCAGTCACCAAAGGAAATAAACTCTGACTCCAGTTACAGAACACTGTTGAAAATACAGAACTATAGTGAAAAGAGAACTGACCTGTAGTGGTATTTCACTTGTATTTTAATAAATAAAGCTTGCCTGAAGATCAGAGTGCAAATCTAAGCCACTAGAGGCCAGGGAGTGATGGCACACACCTTGAATCCCAGGACTTGGGAGACAGAGGCAGACTGAATTCAAGTCTATCCTGGGTACACAAGTTGGATCCAGAAACAGATCCAGGTGGTAGGTGCTCACACCCTTAATCCAAGTGTCACACACCATTAATCCTAGCACTAGGGAAGTGGAGACAGGAGTAATATGGCTGGGCAAAGAGAGGAATATACAGTATGGAGAGTGTGGAGTCCAAGGTTTGGTGGATACACAAGTGCAGTCTAGGCAGTCTAAGAATCATCACTTCAGTCTGAGCACTGAGAGCTAGAAAGGTCTCTTTTGTGGCTTACTGGTTGTTTCTCTGATGTTCAGCATTAACCCTTATATCTATCTGTTTCTTGGTTTTTAGTATTTGTGCTAGACGGATCAGTAGTTGCTACAGATGAGAAGACAAGGAGGGCATAACTATGAAGGGGTATCACAGAGTTTTCGGGAGTAAAAAGAACCATTCCACATTGAAGGTACTAGTGGTTGCATCAATATGTATATATGCTAAGAATCAAAGAACTCTGCATGGAAATAAAGGCCAATTTTTATATAATCATTAAAAATTGGCAATAAAATCCTCAAGTTGGACCTGTTTATCATAAACTACAATTCCACAAACATTGTTAAAATAATTTAAATGTCAAAAAGTGCTGGAGTTGTTAAATAATGTCAATATAGTAAACTAGTACCATAAAAAACCAAGTTGAGTGCTATTTATTTCTGTGAATAGAACTTTCTTACACCTTAAAAATGTCAACTTTAGCTAAGATTAAAGTAGAAAGATAAATACTTATATATTCTATATACACACATGTATTATATATAAGATACATACATATATGCTTGGCATTAAATTATACTGGAAAATAAAAGCTTGTAATTAAAATGAGCCATGAATTATGTGGAATACATGCTAACTATAACAAGAACACTGAAAAATACAATAGAGGCTTAACTCTGGGCATCTTGTCCTTCTAGAAATCTGTGGTATTTAAATTTTCACCAAGAAACCCAAATAATCAAAACCATCATTTTCAGACAACTCTAGGCAGGGTCTCTGACCAAGTCACTTAACTGGTCTGATTTGCAGCCCCTTTCTTACATCAAGTTGACTGTGACTGATCACACATGTGACTTCACATGCCTTACTAATCAGATTTCCCCTTACCAAAATAGTTTTTTTTTGTTTTTTTGTTTTGTTTTATTGTTTAAAGGGGGTTGCCTAGAATTTTGGAATAACAGACAGTAGATGCCTGCTGAAAACTTTTCTGATTCTAAACCCTAGGACATGTTGATCATTTCATCTGATGACATCAGTGTAATAAATAGGAAGTCTAATATTTACATGACCTATAAAAACATTTGTTTCTACCTAGCACACTTAAAATGAGTCTTGTACCACATACAACCATATGTGGTAGGTAGATGTAAATATAGATTACTCATTCACTTCCCAGTCACCCAGATCCGAAAAATCACACAGAAACTATATTAATTACAACACTGCTTGGTCAATAGCTTAGGCATATTTCTAGCTAGCTCTTAATCTAAAATTACTCCATTTCTATTAATCTGTGTATCGCCACGAGGCTGTGGCTTATCGGGTAAGGTTCTGGTGTCTTTCTCCTTTGGCAGCTACATAGCGTTTCCCTGACTCTGCCTTCTCTCTCTCTCTCTCTCTGTTCAGATTTCCCGCCTGGCTTTACTCTGCTAAGCCATTGGTCAAAACAGCTTTATTCATCAAACAATAAAAACACATACAGAAGGACATCCCACATCAGGTAGGGTCCTTGTTACATTACACATTTCTCCAAATATGTAGATCTTATTTTTCCAAGGAATGTTATTAAATATACAGCTGTATACCGTATTTTTACATTACGAAAAATGTCAGTACTTAAGATTACAGGTGCTGCTCTATCCTTCCCTCTAAGGAACAGAAATGTTAACATTAGTTTCCATGTGGAGTTAATATACAACAACGCCAAACTCCAATCACTTGCATCTTCAACATAAATTTGGTGAATAGATGTTGCTATTGTTCACTTGCCTTCATCAGATTTCTAATTTCAAACCAAACAGCTATCTCTTAGCCTTGACTAAGAGAATAAAATGTACATTATGTAGGTATTTTAAGCCTTTCAAAACTCCATGAGTGAGCTTCCTGAACATCTATCATAAAACTCACTGATTATTAGCTAGGTCACAATATTATTCTAATTATTTTTAATTAACTGTTAAGAATAAAGGTAGAAATCAAAGACACCGCAGTAACTTTAAAAAAAAACTGTATTAACTACAGATATTTTCTTCCTACAGATTGATGCCAGATTTCTCTAGAAGTAATTTTATTTTTAGAGAATTTACACAGCTAGTAACACAGCTTTGAGGACTTCAAAGACCAAACAAACTTTGAATTTCAAATAAAATATTCCAAACCCCAGTTGTCTGAAAGTTTCCAAAGAAAAAAAGTAATGGCTATGGCCATACCACCCTGAACGCACCCAATCTCGTCTGATCTCGGAAGCTAAGCAGGGTCGGGCCTGGTTAGTACTTGGATGGGAGAAATAGTCATAATATCAGATAATCAAGAATGGTTCAAAAGAATATACCAAAACCCCTCCTTTTACTGATAGACTTATGATGGCTTCCATCACACAAAGCAAGATGTGACAACACTATAATGGAATACAAGATGCATTCAATCACTTTATAATCCCTACAGAGGAAAAAAAGAAGTCTAATATTAGGATCAACTTGAGATTCAAAAGATACAGAAAGGTTTGGGGTAGTATAGTTGAATAATTTCACACATTAAGATAATTTGTTGTATGTTAGGGCAAAGAGAAAACCATGTAAACTTGGTAATTCTTTAGAAGCATTTTTAAAAAATTAAATTTATTATGTGCATGGGACAGTCAGAGAACAACTTACCAGAGCTAGTTCTCCTTCCACCCTACTGGTCTCAGGGACTGCATTTAGGTTGTCAGGCTTGGCAGCTGTATACCTTTACTGGAAAAGCCAGCCTGTCCAGTCTAAAAAGCCTTCTTTTTAATTTTTCATTTCTTCACTTTTTGTTTTGCTTGTATGTATGTTTGTGAATCACATGTGTGCAGTGTATGCAGAAGCCAGAAGATGGTGTGAGATGCCTTGGGATTGGAGTTACAGTTTTGAGGCACCATATGCGTGCTCTTAATGCTGAGCCAATCTCTTTAACCCTCTAAAGAGCATTCTTATTTTCAAATATTCTTTCAACTCTGGGAATATAACTCAGTGGTAGAGCATTTGCCTAGCATGTATGAGAGACTTCAATCCCCAGTACTGCAAATACTTTTTAAACCTGTGTTAACTCACATTAGAGAATCACAAGTTCAAAGTACATTACAGTACCATGAAAGAAAAGGAAGCTCTGGGGGTGGGGTGGTGGTTAAAAGAAATACACAAGGCCTGTAAGATGGTTCCAGTGGATAAAGACACCTAATGCCAAGGTGATTTGAGTTCAATCCCAGGGACCAATATGATGAAAGGAAGAGAACTGATTCAAAGAAGTTGTTCTCTGACTTCCATATGCATGCCTTCATACAAATAGACCCCATACACATACCTACACATAAACACACACACATGCGCGCATAAACAACTTATTTTCAAAAGGATGCAGAGAAAAAGAATCTCCCCTGAGGGATGCCACTAAGATCTAATATTTTAAAAGCAATCATTTCCAATGGCTAAGGTGTCAAGAGAGAATTTAAAAGCTATCACATCACAAGTACTCAACTAAACTACGAACACTGTAATTGTCAGGTAATAATCTGGTTCCTAGAAGATACAATCAAATCTCTGAACAAAAATAACTGAAAAGCTGAGGGAGGAAATCCCCCAAATCATATGATGCACTTAAATGGTTATTTAGTAATAATCTGAGTGGATAGAGATGTAAACCCAATCACATAAGGAATTTGTGACTATAAAAACATGGTTGTTTCCACTTTGCCGATTCCTTTCAACAAACCATTGTATGCAAATTACATACACAGAGCAAGAGTCAGAAATGAACAAAAGGTTTAACATATCTACTATCACTTATTCATTCAAAAGGTCACTCATTCACATACCTATTATTGAAAGACCACCACCACAAACTGTAATAGAAACGAGAGAAAGGCTGTGCTTGCAGTTTACTTAAGTTATGCAACAGCTGATGGGTACTACATCATTCTAAACCTGGCTCTCTGACAGCTCTTTTCCAAATCCTTCAAAGTAATAGCTATTCAATTTCTTATGTGTCTCACATCTTACTCTATACTCAATTTTCTAATAATCCCTTTCCCTACCCTAGCTCCAATCACCACTTTAAGGTTTCCTTTTTGGGTTCAGGTTACTATCACCATGCAATTGATCAAGAGGTTTTACTACCTAGCAGGCAGCCTTTTGTTTTTAATCTCTGACTCCTATTATCGCCTTAAGCAACTTCAGTATCAAAATAGGTTCTCAGTTTCTCCCAAAAACTTTAAGTTAGAGAAAAGTATTAAGAATTTAAGGTAAATGTCAATGAAAAAGCACTGAAATAGGATTGACACTAAGTATTTACTACTGTCAGTTCCATCTGAAGTCAACCTCTTTTAAAAATTTAATAAATGGCTCCTTCCAGGAATACTTAAGACCCAATGTTCTTACAGTACTTTTCAGAGTCCAATCCACATCCTCATCACTACAGATGTGTCTGAAGACCTTTCCTACTCCAGTCGCCTATGCATTGAGCAAAAATGCCTACCTGATTTCTTTCACATGGAGTAGTTTCCTACGGCAAACTTAGAAACTGAACTAAAACTTGTGAAAATGAGATAATGAATCTACAGATCAGCTAGTGAAAATCTTTCCCCCATTGTTCCTACCAGTGGTCCTCTTAAAGAGTTGCTTCCACTGTATTTTAATCACCAATGCAATTAAAATTTCTATCCACATTGCTTTACATTTGTCTAAAAATGAGGAAGACTCAAAACATTTTAATATAAAAGTTAAGTCTTCTCAACGAACTGATCAACAAAACAGTTCAAAGCTTAAAAGTGACCAACTTAATTTCTACTAGTACTCTTACATAAAAATACCCTAAATCATCTATAGACAACATTTAATTCAGTACTTCTCTGGTGTAGGAGGTTCTTCTGTTTGTGTGTTGCTTTCATTGGCTGAATAAAGAGATTGCCTTGGCCTTTTGATAGGGCAGCCTTAGGTGGGCTGAGCAGACAGAACGGAATGCTGGGAAGAAGGGAAGTGTGGCAGAAGCCACGATTCCCCTTCCGGAGACTGACGCTGGTTAGACTTATGCCAGTAAGCAACGACCTCGTGGTGACATACAGAATATTATAAATGGGTTAGATCAAGATGTGAGAGTTAGCCAATAAGAGGCTAGAGCTAATGG
>LOJH01004254.1:22871-36774 GCA_001685095.1 Ellobius talpinus | reverse complement strand
TTTTCTGCTGTGTAGCACTCCATTGTGTAAATGTACCACATTTTCCTCATCCATCCTTTGATTGAGGGTCATTTAGGTTGTTTCTAGGTTCTGGCTATGACAAACAAATCAGCCTGCTTTCTTACAGGACCAGAACCACTAGACCAGGGATGGCCCCATCCACAATAATCTGAGCCCTTCCACATCGATCACTAACTGAGAAAACCCCTTGCAGCTGCCAGGTAGTGGTGGTGCACTGTTTTAATCCCAGCACTCAGGAGGAAGAGGCAGGTGAATCTCTGTGAGTTTGAGGCCAGCCTGATCTGCAAGAGCTAGTTCCACGACAGGTACCAAAGCAACACAGAGAAACCCTGTCTCTGGGGGAAAAATGCCTTACAGCTGGATCTCATGGAGGCATTTCCTCAACTGAGGCTCCTTCCTCTCTGATGACCCTAGTTTGTGTCAGGTTGACGCGCATCCAGGTAGCTTAGAGAGAGACACATTTCTGTTTTAAGTCAAGAAACGGTTGATTTGTGTTATTGTTTTAAAAGTGTGTATGAGATCGTAAGTGTGCGTGTATCTGTGTGTGTGTTTTATTTTTTACTCTTGTTTTGTTTATTTGGGATGGGATCTCCTATAGTCCAGACTGACCTCCCACTATAAGGCTGTCCTTGAACTCCTGGCCCTCCAGGTGTCCTTGAGATTGTAAAGCCATGCCACCAAATCCAGCTGATTTATGCATTAATCAAATTTTATCTTTTCTTTAAAATATTTTAGCACACTGTTAAGTACTTTTCTACCACCATCACTGCACAAAAACAAAACAACAATATATACTTGGGCTTTTATATCACAAATCACTCAATTTTTCTGTTGTAACAAATTCAGAGGCGTTTAGGTTACTGTTTGTTTTATTAAAATTTCTAAATAGGACTTGTATTTGGAAAATGTGTAATTCAAAATGTAATGTTTTTCCTAAGGGAACTTTTTTTCATTTCTAGTAGGGCTTTAGCAGTCTCTGTTAGGCTTTGCACTCACAGCACACAAACAGAATGGTACCTTTTCCTCACAGCTTAAAGTGAAATAAATATTCGTTCATAAACTCTGTCTCTCTGACCAGCTTTGAATGTCTGGCCCAGCCTGCTTTATCAGATTAACGCGATGAGATTCAGGTTAGTGCTCACCGAGTCCTGGGATGAGGCCATATGCAGGTAAGATGGTAATGCTCCCTGAGGAGAGCCACAAAGACAACACACTGCTATCCAAATCTTTAGTCTCTTTCTGGTTGAAATTGATGTCTGATCCTAAAGTCCATATGAAAATGAAATGAGACCAGAGCAGGCAATCAGAAAAGGAGGAGATAGAAGAGAAAGAAGAGAAGGAAGAAGAGGCAGCAAACTGGAGGAGTCACCCTTCTCAAATCTACAACTAACTATAGAACTATAGTAGTCAGGACTGGGTCATGTTGGCACAAGTCAGACACACAGATCAGTCAGAGAGAACCTAGAGGTAAATCCATGCATTTGTTGTCAGTTGATCATGGTGCAAAGACAATAGAGCAAAGAATCATTTTTTCCCGTGTTGACCCAATAACATCCTTTAGGGGCATTTTCCTCTTCCATCACAGGGCCAGTCTGGAATCAGATATTGCATTTAGTTGATATATTAATTTGCTTTCTATTGCTGTGATAAACACTAGCCAAAACCAATTTGAGAAGGAAGGTTTATTTGGCTTATGTTATCCTGTCACAGTCCCATCCCTGAGGGGAGTCAGGGCCGGTGCCAAACAGAGACTATAGAGGAATGCTGGCTACCATCTCACTCTCCACTGCTTGCTCAGCTTGATTTCTTTTTTTTTTTTTCAGCTTGATTTGTTATACAACCCAGGACTACCTGCCCAGGAGTGGTACCACCCCCAGTTAGCTAGACCCCTCCCACATCAATCATTAATCAAGAAAATACCCCGGCACTCAGGCCAATCTGATAGAGGCAGTTCCTCAACTCAGGGTCCGTCTTCTCTGGGTGACTCTATTTTGTGTCAAGGTGACAAAACTCTATCCTCCGCTGGGTGAAACGGTTTTCCAACAGGGATAATTTGAATAAAAGAAAGAACTCTGTAGCTAAGAGTATGTTCTGCTCTTCCAGAGAACCAGAATTCAATTCCCAGCTTGTAACTGCAGCTCCAGAGAGATCCAAGGCCTCTGGCCCCTCCAGCATGTACACACACACACACACACACACACACACACACACCCCCTTGGACATACACACATACACATGCACACAACTAAAAATAGTAAAAATAAAACGTTTTTTAAAAGAATCAAAGCCCACGTTTAATACATTCTTGTTTCCCTGTTGGTGTTCTGTGGTCAAATTCAGATCATTCGTTCTCAGCCGCGACTGTGTAGGGAACATCACATCTTCCTCAGGGTACCACATCTGGATGCACAGTGTGTCCACCTGGTCCTCATCAGTAATGATCACACAGTCAAGGTGGTACCTGATTCATCCACGCTGTAATTTTTCATCCCTCGAAGCCAATAAACAGTTGTAGAGAGCCAATTTAAGACGATGCAGATGCCCTGCTTCTTGTTAGTTTCTCCCTAGAATTACCCTATCGAGCATTGCTTGCCTTCCCAAGGAGCGAAGAAAGTGCCATGGGCGCCACCTACGGGGCTGTCATCACACTGCACTCTGAACTTCGTCGCACCTCCCTGTTGTCCAAGTTCAGACATTTTGGAAGGAGAGACTACAAGACTCATGTGTCACGAGGCTGAGCTCTAGCCCAGCACTACCATTAACTCATAACGGCGCCTTGAACAGGTTTTTCTCAAGACCTTCGAGTGCCCAGTGCAACCAGAAGTTGGATGACAAGAACGGAGTTATGTGTTTACACATTAATTTATTCAAATATTTGTTGAGCAACTATAGGCACTCTTCTAGAATCGAGGCAAGGTTTCTGCTCTCAAGGGATCCTACACCCATGAAGGGTGACCCAGACAGGGAAGAAGAGAATGGCTAAAGGAAATGGGTGAGTATAGACTGTACTGAGTGTAACAGCAACCGGAAAAGTGGACGGTGGGAGAAGGCTTGGGTCTCCCTGAGAGTGTGGGAAAGTTCCCTGAGGAGGCTGGAGCTGAGGCAAGGAGGATGGTGTGGGAAGCTGTGGGGAAGGGCTCTGGGCATCGAGAAAGAAGTCAGCAGTCAGTGATGAGGCATTTGGCACCTTTCATGTCTAAGTCTATCATTCTTTTGTCGGTTGGGAATGGGAGCTTATCTCCATGTTATCCATGAGGCGAGGGAAGGAGGGAGGAATGGATGGTCGGAGGGAATGAGGGAGGGAGAGAGGGAGGGAAAAAGAGACTGATAGATTGAGATTTTCTCTGATATAACAAGGAGAGAGTCTAGAAGGGGTAACAAAGGAGCTGGTTTTTGAAAGATGAGTTAAGATTGTTAATACAATTGATTCTTGGGAATTTCACATTATGCACCCCAATCCCACTCAATTCCCAGTCTTTCCATATCTCCCCCCCACTTGCAACCTCCCTCCCAAAAGAAAATTAAAAATGAAAAAAAAATCTTGACGACCACTCTGGGCAACCAGTTAAGATTTTGTAAGGTAGGGACTGGATAATGGCTCATTGAAGCACCTGTTGCCAAGTCTGAGCCCTGAGTTTCACTCCTGGGACCCACATAGAAGGAGAGAGCCAATTCCTATAAGCTGTCCTCCAACTTTCACACACATGACATTTGTATGAGCGTGGACGTGCACACACACACACACACACACACACACTAAAAGTGTAATAAATGCCCTGTTTGGAAAGGCAGAATATAGAGCAAAGAAAACCACCTGTGATGGTTTGAATGAACAGGGTCCCCCAGAGCACATGTATTTGAACATTTGGTCCCCAGTTGGTGGTGTTTGGGGAGGTTATGGACTTTTCAGGAGGTGCAGCCTTGCTGGAGGAAGTATGTCACTGGGGACAGGTCTTTGGAGTTAATAACTTTCCAGTTCCACTTGCTTGCTCTGTCTTCTCTGTGTGGTTGAAGATGGAATTTCTCAGCTTTCTGCTCCCACTGCCTGCTGCCTGCTTCCCACTCTATGATGGGCTCTTAATTCCCTGGAGCTATAAGCCAAATCAATTCTTCCTTAACTTGCTATTGGTCATGGCATTTATCACAACAAAAAGAAACCAGTATTGAGACTGAGGAGATGGCTTAGTGGTTAAGAGCAGTTGTTGGTCTTGCAGAGGACTAGAGTTTAGTTCCCACATCCCACAACCTTCCAGATTCCAGTTCCAAGGGATCCAATGCCCTGTTCTGACCTCTGAGAATCCCAGGCATGCACATAGTGAATACACATACATGCAGGCAAAACACATAAAATAAAAAATAAAATGTAAAAACTGTTTTAAGAAACTAATGTAAAGCTGGGCAGTGGTGGTGATGCACACCTTTAATCCCAGCACTCGGGAAGCAGAGGCAGGCGGATCTCTGTGAGTTTGAGACCAGCCTGGACTACAAGAACTAGTTCCAGGACAGGCTCCAAAGCTAAAGAGAAACCCTATCTTGAAAAATAAAAAAGAAAGAAAAAAAGGAAGGAGAAAAAGAAAAAAAGCTAATGTAACTTTCCACACAATACAGAGAAGGGAGGAGGAATGGTGATACTCAGGAGGCACTGGCCAGAACGCTTCAGAAGTCCAGCAAGATCCGTTTCGAAAGTTCCTAGTATGTAGCCAGACTTCCTCACTATTGGGAGACCCTGGCCCTGAGCGAATCTCCTGTTTACTGGCTGCTTGACCCTTGGTTCTGTCTTCTAAGAGGCTCTCCCTTTCTTAGTGCCCCAGCTAATAATGAGGGTGGAAGAATGAGCTGCTTTGGGAGAGGGGCCATTTTCTCAGTCCTTTCTTGTCATCGAGAGCTACTTGAAGTCCTGAACAGTTACTGCTCTGTTAATCCCAGGTCAACTCTCCTCTGGAAGCAAACCACTCGCTCTTCAAACAAAAACCTTGTCCATCTTCTACCGCCTGCCCTCTACCAGGCAGCATCCAGACCAAAAGTTGCGCCACACCTCTTTCCCTCTCCTCTTCCCAGTCCACAGGCTTCCGTGGGAAAGACATTTCCATCTAAAAGATTTAGAGGGCACTGTGCTCTGATTTCACATTTTCCCTGAAGTGCTTTAAGCTTCAGCAAAGGGTAGTATGTCCACATTCATTTCAAGGCTGAATTTTAACAGACCTTCACTATTCAGACTTCCTCGATTTTATCTTTCAGGACTCGAGACGAAAGGCAATTCCACTGTCAAACCCTACTCTGTTTTCTCTCAATTCTGCTTGAAGGCAAGGTAATCCTTTTCTGAACTCATGCCTTGATAAACAGAATATTGAGTAACATAGTTTAGTAAAGTTTAATTTTCCCTCTTCTCTCCCAGTGTTCAAATTCATTAAATATATGACCTGCCTTTCAAGTTAGCACAGACCATAGTTTTACCAGATGTTTCTCTACTGCATAACTTTAGCCACCATCTTTCCAGGCACCAGTACTAACTTGCTATACACCAAAGCCAATACCTTGGATCTTAGGGTTTTGTTATTGGTTTTCCCCCACTCCCAAAGAAAGTCAAATTGCCTTGTGTTGTAGGTTAGTTTATGCTATACTAATGGATACCCCTCAGTTCTCACAGACTAAACAGAAGTCCTCACTATGCAAAATATCACTATGCCAGAGATATAGGCAATATTCCAGAGCATATAGTCTCCAAATAGTCTCCATATACCAGCACAGCATAGCAGACTACTCAAACATCAGGCAGTGTTATAGCAATATGCACTTTCTCATACCTCTGCTGGGAAAGAGAAAACAAACGGTAACTCAGAAATCAAGTATTTTCATCCCACAGATGATCTACCTGGCTTCCACGTGTGCTTCTGGGGCCAGATCGAGTCTCATAAACACATCTAAAACAAAGGCTGTGAAGCAGTGCAAACCCAGGTTCTTGGAAGGGGAAAAACGCTAGAATGTTGAAAAGTTCATGTCTCCCTTCTGCTGTATGTCAGAGCTGTTCCTTTTGCCTTCTGTGCTCTATGATTTCCATGCCCTGTCTGTTTCTTATGCTTCTTAGTCAGTGTGTTGTATTCTACATCTCAGATCTTGCACTCCTTCTAGAAAGTTCTCAGACACGCCCTTCAGTGTTCCTAGCCTCACTTCAACAGCAACGCATATACTAAAAGACTGTTCAGCCTTCTGTAGCACTTCACGCCTCATCCTGCCCCAGTCCTCATCGGAGTGCCACTCTGAGTTCTGCTGTTGCTTATGATCATCGCTCAGAGGGAGACTCCCCATGTTAACTTGTCAATTCATTTTTTGTTGAGATTATAATATGGGAAATCATGCTGGGTCATGGTGGCCCACACCTCTAATCCCAGGGCTTGGGAGGCAGAAACAGGTGGGTCTCTGAGTTTGAGACCAGCGTGGTCTGCAGAGTGATGGTCTAGGACAGCCGGGGTTACACAGAGAAACCCTGTCCCTCAAAAGCAAATAAATATGTATGAAATCTGTTGTCTTACACATGCACACGGGGAGGGGTGACATTTGTTTCTGCCAAGACTTTGTGTGACACAGTGCTAAAGTTACTGAGCACCTTTGGGGTCCAGACCTAGTGTAGAAGTCTCAGGGTGAGCATGATTATTGAGATTATGTGGCCAATAGAGTAACAGTGTTACTGTTCTTAGGATGGGTGAGAAGGTCCTGAAGGCCAGGCAAGTCCACCCAAAACACATCCTGGAGAGGACCCCTCATTGCTGCTCATAACTGACTGACTAAAACTTACTCAAAATATACTATCCAGTCATAGGGGTGGAGAATCTGAGGGGAAGGTTATGACTGAAATTAAGAAGACGTAGCCAGGAATAGCGGTGCATGCCTTTCATAGCAGTACTTAGGAGGCAGAGGCAGATAGATCTCAATGAATTCCAGGCTAGCCTGGTCTACATAGTGAGTCCCGTGCCAGTCAAGGTTACATAGTGAGATCTTCCATAAAAAAATGTTTAAGATGATGGTGGTGGTGGTGATAGGAGTGGTGATGATGGTGGTGCTGGTGATGGTTGTGGTGATGATGGTGGTGGTGGTGATGGTTGTGGTGGTGATGGTGGTGGTGGTGATGGTTGTGGTGATGGTGGTGGTGGTGATGGTTGTGGTGATGATGGTGGTGGTGGTGATGGTTGTGGTGATGATGGTGGTGGTGGTGATAGGAGTGGTGATGATGGTGGTGGTGGTGATGGCTGTGGTGATGATGGTGGTGGTGGTGATGGTTGTGGTGATGATGATGGTGGTGGTGATGGTTATGGTTGTGGTGGTGATAATGATGGTGGTGATGGTAATGGTGATGATGATGGTGGTGATGATGATTGTGATAGTGGTAGTGATGGTGGTGGTGGTGGTGATGGTAGTGGTGGTGGCGGTAATAATGATGATGGATAGTAGCATTAATTAGCAATCAGTCTGTGCTACAATTGGAAGGTGGCCACTAGAGACCAGTTACAAGCTGTCTGTTCTTATTCCCAGAGGCTCTATAACGAACAAAAAAAATGAAAATGTACTTACATCCAGTAGTAATTAGTTTTTAATTCAAAAATTTTTAATTTTTAAAATTTTTGAAAATTTTGTGCTTCAATTGGGTCAGAAGTTATTCAGTTTACTGGGGTTGGGTTTCTTAATAATTAATTTTGTTTGTTCTTGCTTTTGTTTTGGTTTTGGTTTTGTATTTTTGAGACAGGATCTTTCTACATAGCCCTGGCTGTCCTGACACTCATTGTGTCAACCAGACTGACCTTGAACTCAAGAGATATACCTGTCTCTGCATCCCTGGTATTAGGATTAAGGGCATTGTCTACCACCCCAACCTTAACAATCAATGTGTTTAATGTAATTGTGTGGCTTGTAGACATTTAATTAGACCTTTTAAAAATTTTTTGAGAGAGAAGGACCTTACTATGTAGCTTTCAATAATCTTGTAATTCACTGTGAAGTTGAGGCTGGCCTTAGACTTACAGCAATCCCCTCCTGCCTCTGCTTCCTGGACGCTGGGAATACGGGCGTGTGCCATCGTCCTGGGAATATGGGCAGGCATGTGCAAACGCTCTGGGAATACCGCTCTGGCTTACATCCCCATTTCTAACTACATTCATTCAGTGGAGGGGTCCATACTTGCAGAAGTCAGAGGACAGATTTTGGGAGCAGCTTTTTCTGCCATGAGTCCAGAGGACTGAACTCAGGACAAGCACCTCACTCAAAGGTCATCTCGCTGGCCCTTGTCTATCTTTATTGTTTCTCGGGACTTTTTATAGTCTCTGAAAAGTTCTCTCTTGCTTAAATACTATGCTCATTACATAAAGTAATCCACAGGCCAGGCATGGAGGCAGAGGTCTGTATACTGGGGCAGAAGAGAGATAGTTAGAAGCCATGGAACCAAGTATCAAGGAGCAAAGGCTCAGTGTCCTGAGGACCTAGAGAACACCAACCATGACATGAGGACAAAACACAGGCAACAGCACAGGAAAAGAAAAGGTGCCAGGCTCTTCCACAGCCACGAGAGGAAAGGCTGAGATCTACAGGCCACCTGGAGCATTAAAACCCATGAGCATGAGCTTTTGGGGCTTACCTGATACCACACCCCTACCTTCCTCCCCGTTGCCTGGCTGCAATGACAACATCAGAGGAAGAGTATGTTAAAGGGGAGGGCTAATGTGTCAGGTGACATCAGGTGACATTGGGACATCCAAGTGAGTGGCCAGCTATCATAGCGTGGATAGGTCTGTGACTCAGAGGGGGTTCATGACTTACCAGACTCTCAGGATGTCTGCACCAGGGTGATTTGTTACAAGGCACATTAGTTAGAAGCCAATGCTTACTAATTAAACAGAAAGTGGATTTACTAAAAGGACTTTTTAGGTGGCTCACTGATCAGTAGGGTCAGAGTTAATCTCTGTACTCCACCCAGGCCAGGAACAGTTCCTGGAGTCACGCATAGAGCTGATCTGCTGATGGAACCATCACTGCCACCAGCACCCAATGCTTCATCCTCTGCAGCTGCCATGGAAACCCCACCTCCCATAGCTACACCCCCCACCCTGGAGCTGGAGTTTCAGAAGGTTGTGAGCAGCAGAATGGTGGGTGCTGGGAACTGGAACTCAGCCCTGTGGAAGAGCAGTACGAAGCCTGAACCACTGAGCCATGTTTCCAGATCCTCATTTACTCCTTGAATCATGGCCAGTAGATTGAAGACATGTTGGGAAATCAAGATTCTGAGGTGTTTTGTACTCGTTCTTTCCCTCTCTTCCCCACCCCTTTGAGTGTGGGTGTGTGCCTGGATGTGTTCATGTGGATGTGGGTGTGTGGAGACCAGACAGGTCAACAGCTGGTGTCTTCCTCAGTTACACTCCATGTTTTGTTTTGGTGACCGGGTCACTCAGTGAACCTGGAGCTCACCAGTTCTGGAAGGTTGGCTGGCCAGTAAGCTCCAGGAATCCTCTTTTATCTACCCCACCCACTCTCAGCACTGAGATAACACAAACAGGTCACCATGCCCAGCTTTTGTGTGGGTGCTAGGATTCGAACTCAGGTCCTTGTGCTTGCACAGCCAACACTGTGCCCAGTGAGACACTTTCCAGTCCCTCTATGAGTTTCTGCAGTGAAGAGTAGGCTGTGTCACCCACGATTCCCGAGGTGGGGAATCCACCAAAGTAGGAAAGGAGCTGCCTCCATTGGCTTTCTGTTGCTGTGACACCAGCATGTGAAGGGAAGGGTTTGCTTGGCTTACATTTCCTTCCCATGGCCTATCACTGAGCAGAGCACGGGCAGGAGCTCAAGGTAGAGGTAGAAATCATGGAGGAACACTGGCTTCTTCCACCTGCTTGCTCAGCTTGCCTTCTCATAGAACCCAGGACTACTTGCCCACAATAGTTTAGACCCCTCCCAATTCAGTCCTCAATCAAGAAAACGGCCCACAGAAATGTCCATAGGACAATCTGATGGGGAAAGTTCCGCAATTCAGGTTCTTCTTCCCAAGTGACTCTAGTTTGTGTCAAGTTGACAAAAATTAATTAGCATAAAGGTTGAGAGTTCAGCCCACTGAATAGGAATCTTTACATTCACTACAAACTATCCCCACCAAACTGCTAGCCACTTAGAGCAGCGTGAGCAGAGACGGCAGTGAGGACCATCACTGTCAAGAAGCGTCACCTTGTTCCTGTTTACATATTTATTCAGCTTGGAGGATTGCTTGGTTTTGGAGGAGGTGTTTGGTTTAGTGTTTGTTTTGAGACAAGGTCTCACTACATAGCCCAACCGGACCTAGAAGGGCAATCCTCCTGCCTCAGCTTCTCTGGTGCTGGAATGATAGGTGTACTTTCCTGAAGTGTCTTTGCCTGGCAATGAGAAGTGGGTTCTCATGAATGTGTTTCCCTAACTCTACGACAGGCCTGCTGCCTGCATTTTGAGGAGGAGGCTGTACTCATGCAGTGAGAAGGCCTTCTTTAGCTCATGCCCCTACTGTTGTTGGAATCCAGGATCCAAAAGGATATTGAGCAGGTTCAACAATTTCCACTAAAAACCACTCTAGGACAGAATTGCTGGTAAAGGAAAGTGCTATGTTTTATTTGATTCTGAATGTGTGGGTCCATTTAAAATCAATTATGCTTCCCCTTAAATTCCTTGCTTCTGCCCGTAGCCTGCCCCTAGCCCCTTTGGATCAACTGACCATGTCTCGGAAAGATACAGGAGAAACATGTCCAGACACCCGTGAAGTGTGCAGCCTGAGGTGTGGGCATATGGCTCAAGAAGCAGCACCACCAGTGAAGACTTCCTTCAAAGCAGTGCAGTTTGGCCAGTAGAGTTTGTCACCCTGTTGGTTGGGACTTCTCTAACTGGCTCCCCACACCAGAGCTCCTCTGTGGCCTGGGCTCCAGAGTTAGAACCATAGTTGTCAACTTTCGAGCTGTGGAATCTGAGCGATCCCTAACTTTATAGATGAGAGAACTGTACCCCAAGTCACACTGCCCATCATTTACAATGCCAAAATTGAGATTCTCAGACTCTCAAGTCAGATGTCCTTCTATAATACCTCCAAGAAAGCAGCTACCATCTGAAGCTCCGGTAGCATCTGAAGTAAGCAGATGGAGGTTGATCAATGCAGATGAGAAAGATCTATGGGAGGCGTCTAGCTGAGCTAGAGGAACCACAGCACTTCCCAGTCTCCCCTCCCTCAGAAGGTCATCATGACACACCCCCACCCTGCCAGGACTCTTCCTGGCTTCAGCCCTGAACCAAGCATGAAAGCATGCCTTCCCATGATCCTCGGCTCCCTGCTGACTGAGGCAGATTCCAACTGATAAGTATCATACTGGTGAGCTGCCCACCAGTGTGGGAATTTAGTTGAGCCAGATGGCAGATTGCATGCTGCAAAATCTAACCCTCTCTTAGGCTGACCGAATGGGGCTCTTAACAAATTGGCCATCTTTCTATGCTCTCCTGGGAGCGACAGTGGGGAGGACTCAGAGATGCAGAACTCTCTGCAGGTGCTCATGATGCTCATGAGCTCGCCAGAGGAGAAGCAAACCCAGGAAGAAGGGGTTGAAAGCCAGAGAGGAGGAATTGGGGGCAGCTATGATTGTGCTTGCTTACACAGACCTTGAAGAGGAGAAAATGGTGACAGCCAGGCACATCCCTCCATCTAGGTCCCAAACAAGCTTAGCCTTTGTGGCTGAGATAAAGATGATGCAGTAACGGGGACTGTCCTGAAAGATGAGTGAAGGGAGTGGTACGCGAAGGGAAGTGGGCCAAGGGAGGGGCTGTGCAGGGCTCGAGACCGCTGGGAAATGAGATGCATTCATTGCATTTGGCAACTGCGTGGTCACTGGTGCCTCTTATGAAAATCAACAGAGGACCAAAGATGAAGAATCAAATAAAAATATTCTTTTTGTTGTTTGTGTTTTGAGACAGGGTCTCACTGTGTAGCCCTGGCTGGCCTGGCACTCACTCTATAGACCAGGCTAAACTCCCAGAGATCCTCCAGTCTCTGCCTCCCAAGTGCTGGGATTAAAGATGTATGTCACCATGGACAGGGAAAATGGTCTATGACACAAATGTGACATTCTTGTTTTAATCTTGAAATAACTTTGGTAGGCTGTGTATAGGTAAGAAAAGGAGAGAGCCTGCAGAGCCCAGGGAGGGAAAAGCAGAGCCTTGGAGGACATATGGGGCTCAGAGAACACAGAACTAGAAGGAAGTACAGGGAAGGAAGGACACACACCCTGGTCAACAGGAAGAAGAGCGGTGGGCAGGAAGCCCTCGCCTCGGGAGCTCTCTTCAAGGAAGCAGATGGTACGTTCAGTCATTGGCTGACAGCAAAGATGAAGGATGTGCATCAGAAAGAAGAGTAATACAAGTTCAAGGGTTCCCAATCAATACTGAGGATGTGGTTCTGAGTCTGCCATGCTTAGAAGTCAAAAAGGAAGAGAAAGCAAGCTGACGTGAAAAATGGAGACCATAGAAGCTGGGGAGTTAGGAAAGTTCAAGATGCTGATAGGGAACCTATGTGATGGGGCCTGGGTTCACACTGGGAAGAGGAGGAAATCCTGGAGAAGGAGGAAAGTCCGGGGGAAGGGAGAGGGACGCAGTCATGGAGAAGGGACCATGCACAGCAGTGAATGGGGCTGGAGAAGAGGAGGCTCAGAAGCGAAGACTCAGCTCAGAAGTTTAATAGTGACCAGTGTGGCAAAAGTGGGAATGGAGCAGAAACAGCTACAAAGAGGGGCCGGATTATTAAGAGGCATACAAAGACCTGTGGCAAAACTAGGGACAGGAAGCCAACGCTCACTGCATTTCCAACAATGTCACCCATGGAGTGATGTCCAAGGAGGGCCTGGTGGCTGCCATTCAGCAAGGTTCCTACAGCAGGCAGGTACCCGTTACTGAATCCAGGAGGATCAACCTGGCATACTCTGTGAAAGGATGCTTTTCAAGTCCCTCCTGTACCAATGTTTGCACTAAAATCCCCGTGCGTCCACTGAAGCCATCCTACTATTACGTCTCTCAGCGCAGCCAGGAAGAAGTCTCTTGTCTTCTACAGCTGCACACTGCAGTGTAGCAACCAGAACTCGTTGCATTTCCACTGCATGACTTTGCCCAGGACCAAAGAGCTTAGCTGACCATGGGACCACATGGGAATGAGTCACTGCAGGATCCAATGGAAATGCTGACAAGCCAAAGAGCAAAACTTGCTTAGTGAACATGTGTTTGGTTTTGTTTTAAATTTCTTAAACTTCCAGTTTTTGGGGGTTTTTTTGCATGCAAAGAAAAAAATTAAGATGACTTTAAAAACATGGTCCCAGGGAAAATCCCATGGGCTAGTCAGTGTAGGGAAGGAATGGTGGGCCAGGGCCTCACTTCCTTGAAGGAAAAGGCATCCCTCTTTCCTATCTGCCCTGCTCACATGCCCAGAGGGAGCCTCTGAGCACAGAGGGGCTCTGGAGTGGACAGAGAACAGAGGACTGCCGACCGCATTTCCAAGGTCTCTGGGCCCAGAAGCTGATCCTTGTTCTGACAGGACACAAGCGACAAGCTGCACCAGGAGAGGGGAAGCAAGGCTTTGAACCATGCATTTCCATGTCACTGGCACAGTCTACAGCTGATCCAGGAAAGGCTGTTAGGTTTCAGGCTACCACAGTGTTCAGTGGCTTTCCAGAGCTGAACACTGTGAAGTATGGAATATGGGCCACAAAAGGAAAGATCCCCAAAGCAGAAATTAAGGACATATGAAAAGAAGGAAGCTTGCTGAGCGGTGGTGGCGCACACCTTTAATCCCGGCACTCTGGAGGCAGAGGCAGGCGGATCTCTGTGAGTTTGAGGCCAGCCTGGTCTA
>LOJH01004254.1:1588-22710 GCA_001685095.1 Ellobius talpinus | reverse complement strand
GAGAAACCCTGTCTCGAAAAACCAAAAAAAAAGAAAGAAAGAAAAGAAAAGAAAAAAGAAAAGAAGAAGAAATGAAAAGAAGGAAGCTCACTAGGCCAATCAGAGAAAAAAGATCCAAAATCAAGAAAAATAGAAGAGCCCAACAAAAATCTTGTGAACATAAGGAGCAAAGCCTGTGTTCAAAGGTTACCTGACTAGAAATGAACTGAAGAAGGTACAGCTGCCTGGAGCCAGACAGCAGGGTATGGAAACCCATCCATCTACTGAAGAGAGCTTGGCCGTGCTGCTGAAAGACAAGGCAGTGGGTGGGGCTTCGAAGTGAAGCTGTTCCCTCAGTCAAGTGCAGAAGGGATTGAGTGTTTTTGTTGACTGACAGGGAGAGAAGAAAAGCTTTCTGGTGAAAAAAAAACCTTGCTTCCCAGCAAAAAAAAGGCCTTATGAATAATCACTTCCTTAAACTTTCGCAAAACCAAAGTCAAGGCCTAAAAGTCCCCTGAAATCAGCCATGCCATGCCTCGGAACCAGGCTACTAAGATGCCATCTCCACCAGCAATATAATCGATAGGTCCTTCAACCAAGCCCTTGTCTAGGCAGAAGCCTGTCCCTGTAGATTTCTCAGATGCTTCTTCTCAGACACCCTGCCTATACCGTGGAGCTCCATCTACAGCGGATCTACAGTGCACAGCTCTATTCCCAGGGCTTCCAGAACACCTTCCTGCATTCTGTGAAAGGGGCGACTCTAGGGTTACCTTAGGGTCACTCAAGGGTGCTGGTTTCTCACCTCTCAGTATCCCCCTTCTCTGCCCTTATCCCAGGAATGAGTCCCATCCATCACCACCATCTTCTCCAAGCTCTGACAAAAAAGGGTGACCATGTGTTGGCTGCTTCTGGGCTGCGAGCAGCGTGGCCACAGCTCTGATCTTTGGTTGTGTGAGAAAGCAGAGAACTAGAACTGGGCAGGAGAAGAGGCCGCGCACGCCACACTGGCTGCGTGCTGTTCTTGCTAGGGAACCTGTACCAGCAGCAGACGCCACCTCACTTCTCCCAAGTAAAACCCAGATGCAGATGTAGAACAGCGGTGATCAAGGTGATCACTGACGCACACAGCAGTCACTTCTGAGAAGGTAGCTTCTGAAGTGCTACTAGCCCAGAGTCAGGACACAGAGGGACAGACTCCGTGAAATCTGGTCTCTGCACAGCCACCTAACTCAGGCGAGAGTGCCAGCCACACATAGCACTTCACAGTGACCACCTAACTCCTACTCAGGAAAGGGGGCATGGGAAGCAAATACCCTGAAAACCGTTAGAACCCAAATAGGCACCAATTGAGGCCTCGAGAAGCCTCCACTATTCTGCCGGTGGCAGATGCCCCTGTCCCAACAGGACGAGCAAAGGCAAGCAGTGACAGTCTTTGGCTGTGCTGGGACAGGGGTCACACACCTGCCATACATCCAAACCTCGCCTCCTTTCGTGTACCCGCTTCTAAACCAGGAGTTCAGACACACACACTGCAGTGCTCCTGAGCCCTGGCTGCTGAAAGGTGAGCAGAGTCTGCCAGGTCCTCCTGAGCCGCGAGAGGCATGGAGCCTGTGTGTCCATAACTCTGGCAATGAGGAATGCCTCCCTCTTCACTGCTTTCCTGAAATTTCTTTATGGGGGATGCACTAAGGCTCCCGGATAAATGCTAGAGATGCAAATGGTGAAGGGAGCTCAACAAGACTCATCTGACAGCCACACTCTGGAGAGGATGAGCTGAAGGGTGGGGAGGGATGGGCAGAAGGTGGGACATTGGCCACCAGCGTGCCCGCCTCCTTCTGGCTCTCACACCTGCGAAATGCTGTTGGCCACACGAAACGACATTTTCTTTGTCTTTTCATTCTCCTGAGAGAAAAGAAAAATTGGAATACTCAAATTTGGATTTATTAAACTGAAGGGGACCAGGGTCAGGACTGGGGTTCCCCAGAGCCGATGTATTCTACCTTGGAAAGGCAACAGCAGAGCTCACCAAGGGCCCTATGTACCATGTACCAAGTGTTGTAGATAACCAGGGATTTCTTCCAGACCTTGGCACAGGAGGCCAGCAGCACATTTCAGGGAGTTTAACAGAATGGCTGCATGCAGTGTCACACACAGATAATCCTAGCACTTGGGAGAAAGAGGTAGGGGGATTGTCACAAGCTTAGGACCAGTCTGGTTTCCAGAGTTAGTTCCAGTCCTGCCTTGGCTACAGAGTAAGACCCTATTTCAAAAAGGAAAGATGAAAAGAGGGATTGAAGGAAGGAGAGGGAATGAAGAAGGGAACAAGGGGGAGGGACACAAGGGAGGGAAGGAAGGAGGGAGACTGATCTTTCAGGTCTACACAGACAGACGAGAGAGCCAGAAGGTCCTAGAAGTGTCTCTGCTGCAAGCCAGCCCACTGCTTCCTTCCTATCCAGAAGTTTAGGAACTTTTTTCCTCCCTCTGGCCCAGGCATTGCAGTCATAGTATAGTATAACAGTTCTGAGCTGGAGGTCAGGACACCTTCTTCACCCTAGAGCTATGAACTTGCTAGAGGACCCCAGGCAGGCACATGGCCCCTCTGAACGTCAGGCTTCACTAATACCTGGGGCTGATGGTCTCCACGCCACCTTACTTTTCTCATCACTAAGGGGTTGAGAGTGAAGTTTCATCAACATGACTCCATCTAGTACTCCACGCTGGCTGCTCAGGTGCCCCTTGCCAGTGCCACCACCCACCCACCTTGCCCACTGGCTGGCAGCGGCTCTTTACCATGTGTCGCCGCCGCCTCTTGGGCTGGATGCCTTCCTGCATGTGAGGCCACGGGAAGCCCTGAGGGGTGGAACAGCCACTCTCGCCTGATACGTCCTCAGAGTCTGAATCCTCTTGCTGGGACTGGGCAAAGCATTTGTCTGGGTAGATCTCCTTTAGCCAGCCCTCAAAGAATACTTCCAGACAGCGACCAGCCTCCGCAACCTCCGAGTCGGGCTGATGAGGGGAGACAGTAGTGGTTCAGCCTGTTTCTACCAGGCCGTCTCCTCTATGCCCCTCCAACAAAAGGGACACATGACTGGCCCATCTTAGACTCTCATTCTGAGAGACCTGGAGCTTGGCACATTCTCCTAGGTCCCAAGGTAACCCATTTGGTAGCAGCTCATAAAGTAGAAATAATCTCAGTAGATACCCACAGTTGGCCGGTTACCACCTCCTCCCATCCTTCCGAGTTCAAGTTTAGGGCCCACATCTGGGAGAGGGCTTTTAAACCATAGCAAATCCCGGAACTCTGCTCCCAGATGCCATTGCCCACATCCACCCCAGCCATGATCATCTTAGGGTCACTGCAAAACAGAAAAGAAACCTAACATACATAATTGAACTTAGCACAGTTCCAGAACATGAGGCGTACGTCAGATACAACTTCCTCTGGAGTGGTATAGTGAGCTGGGTCCTTCTTTTGTAGCCTCCTCCGGATAATCGATAGGTCCATGGGCCTCTTGATAATCTGGTAATAATGCCTGGCCTTGGGGAGGGAGAGAAGGGGAGGAGGAGATGAAGGAGGAGGAGGAATAAAAGTAGGGATAGAGGAAGAGGCTTGCTAAGTCAAGTCTGATGTTAGCAGGTGTGAGGGAGAGCAAGAAGCAGGAGTGGCCGTGACCCCCAGGTCAGAAAGGAGTGCAGCAGGCAGAAGCATGGGGCCTCCTTACCAGAGGGCTGACTGGTTCGTGGAAGGGCAGGCTGAGGCTGTTGCAGCACAGAGACAGGACCAGCTTCTCACACTTCTGCAGAAATCACAAATGGCAAGCGGCACACTGTTCTGCCCACCTCAATGAGAACTAAAGATGGTAACCCTGATAATGTCTGGCTCTGACCTCAAGGGTATCATCCACCCTAAGAAGGCAGCTTGGGCTCTCAGGCCAAAGGGAAACTGCTGTGGAAAGGACAATCACATAGATTCCCGCAGGCAGAGTCATCAGGCATGGGCATGGTGCAGCCTTAAATGCCCACCCCCCGAACTCCCGCCCAGAGCCTGAAGTTCCTGTATTGAAGACTTGGTCCCAGGGCAGCAGCTCAGAGGTGGGGCCCTTGCAGGGTGACGTAACCATGAAGGCTCCCGCCTCACACGGGGATCAGTTCTCTTCTGGACTATAGGGAGTGGTGAGACTTTTAAGGGGTGGAAGAGAGTAGGGGGAAGTGGATCATCTGGGCCACACCCTCGCAGGGTATATACTGTCCCCGGAGGCCATAAGGCAAGCTCTGCTCTCCCCATGCTCCCTACTGTACTGTTTCTGCCTCACCACAGACCTGGGGACAATGATGCCAAGTGACCATGGGATGAAACTGTGAGTCTAAATAACCCTGTTCTGCTTTAGTGGATTTTCTCAGGTATTTTGTTACAATGATGTCACAAAGGCCACCCCCCAAAAAAAGCTTGTCATCTCCCTGAAAAAAACCTCTGTAGACACAAGGGTCTGCCTCACACAGGAAACTCTTCCCAGAACCCTTCCCTACCTTCTGGTCATACACGCTCAGGCCGGGAGGTGGCCGCACTCCGGGCTGACTATAGCGGGCGTTCTCACAATCGTACTCCATCTCAGGCTGCACCAGGCTGCGGCACAGGGTGCACACCCACTCTCCTCTGTGCAGCAGATGAGGTCATATTAGAACCCAGCAGCCACCCCCGACCCTCTGCCCAAGACAGGCATAGAAAAGGGGGAACTGTGGCCTGGCCAGGATCATGATCTGGCCCTGAAGATAATCCCACTAGTCAGGTGATGGCACAACTCACCCCGGGAAGCTGAGCAAGGCTGGCACATGGCAGGAAAGGTGATACACTTTGGGGCAGCGATCACAGCACAGCAGCTCCCCACCATTGAGGCACACAGCACAGAAGTCCTCATTCTCGATGGGGGCTGGGGTGCACTTCTTGGCTCCAAGAGTTCGGGGAACGAGTCTCTGTTCTTCAGAAGATGCGCTGTCCACCTCTAGTGGCCGTTCCCCAGCCAGAGATGTGACAGTGACCTTTCTTCCCCCCAGCCCTGGGCCCTGGGTGGCATCAGGCAGGCTGTTCTGGCTGACCTTGGGGAAGAAGGGAGTCTGAGCGGTTGGAGCAAAGACCACTCTGTGGTTGGCAGGGATGGGGTCGGGTGTGGGGAGAGTAACAGAAACTGAGCACTTACTGTGAGGGCCTCTCACTCCAGGACCACAAGTCAGCCAAGTCCCAGCTCAACCACCCTGCCGTATCTCCCAGATCCCATGCAGCAGAGGACAAGCTACGTCCCACTGAGGTTCACAAAAGGCCCTCAAGGATATTCATTCTACAATTGGTCTTAGCCAAAAGGCCGAGAAGCAATAAGAATAGTCTAGGAGCAGCAAAGAAAAACAAGAAACTCGTAGCCTGGACCAAGCAGAGCCAAGTGGTACCTTAATGGACATGCTAGAGGACTCAGCACCACACTCAATCACCAGCAGGAAACTCCCGTCCTGCCTATTCTTCTGCGGCTTCAGCTTAAACACGGGCATCTCTCCTGATGAGGCTGCGCAGATCTTGAGCCGCTCCAGTCGCACGTAAGGGATCTTGGGCTCACTACTGATGGCTCTGTGGTAAGAGACACACCCTGGGTCTCATCAGGACCCCTAAATGCCCCCCGATCTCTAAGTTAGGCTCCTTCATGATCCCACAAATGAGCAGCCTCCCCAGTTAACCCTGTATAGGTCCACATTTTTGCTCTTGCCAAGATCAACCCATTCAACCCTGTCAAATACTGCAAAGACCCTTGGCACCCTCTGTAGTCAAAGGAGGGCTTCCTGAAGAGCAAGGACTAATGGTGTCTAACGGTGCCTGGAACTCTGCCATAACTATTCTAGGCACCCAACCACATGGATCCCACTTGAGGCTCAGCAGGTGGTAATGGCAGGTATAAACACATTTCTGCTTCTAGTTCTTATACAGGATTACTTCCTGTGCCAACCTCTTAGGCCAGGAAGTTGAGGGTAAGAAGGTCGGCCCAGAGTCATTACCTGATGCTTGGATTCTCTTTTGTATCCAGCTCTAGGGCTCCTTGTTCAAAATTCTCATATTCTAAGACAAAAGACAAAAGATAAATTAAATAGCGGTGACATACATTTGTGCCAACTTAGACCTTCTGCTTATTTCTGTTATTTGGACTTTTGGTCATACATCTGCCACACAGTTGTTACCAAGTGTGCTCATTCATGGTGGTGACAATCCTACTATAGGTCTCCTTCCAGAGAGACGCTGAAAGCCATCATCTTTTTGGCAAAGATTAGCACAGCCTGCTGAGAGTTAAGAGCTGGGTGAGGCACTGAGAGCCATCTTCTCAGAGCTCAGAAATAACCAGTTTCAACACACTTGTGCCACCTCCTGGCATTTTCTGCAGCCACCCCTGGGGCCAGAGCCTCTGCATAGCACAGTCAACACAGATGGCAGGGAGAGAGGCGAGGTACAGACAGGAACTCCCACTTATTAGCACTGGACTATGCACTTTCCTTGGGCAAATCTGGGCCTAAAATTTTGATTTAATTGCATAAGATAGAAGGTAATATTACTTATGTAATAAGGACCAATAACTTTTCCAGTTGGTCTGTCAGTATATAGAAAAAATGAGAAAAAACCGTCCATCTGGTGATATCATTGTTCCTGTATGTAGCAAGTGCCTACAGAATAGACTGATCCAATTTCAGAATAAGCAATAACACCACACATGGAAAAATCCTAAGTGGTCAGTGTTTGACTCTAACTTCTTGACCATCCCTTATCGGATGAAACAAACCGCTGATCAGCACTGAAACAAATCACCTTAAGACAGAATATTGGTGGGCTGGCAAGGCAGTTCAGTGGGTAGAGGTTCTTGCTGCCAAGTCTGACATCCTGAATTCAACCCACAGAACCCATGTGGTAGAAGGAAAAAAGCCCACTCCTAAGAAGAAACTGGGAGCCTATCTCCAGTGGTCCAAATCCCCTTCGTTACAAGGCACTGCACAACTCTACATGACGGCTAAGTACATGGAAATCGTGCTGTTACAGAGTAAAGGGCTAAGTGATTTCTCTGTAGTGTTTGTCCCCTACTCTATGCAGGAGTTTGATGAGTCCCATTTACTGGGGCAGTGGCAGATATCCATTTCACAAAGGACAGAGTTGATGTCCTAACTAGATCCATCACACATACCTCACAGGTTTTACCAAGGCTAGCTCTTTTGGAGTGATTTCTTCAAGTGTGCCTATAATACAAAGTCAGACTCACCAGGATGTGTTCTATGGGGAAGATTAGGAGGCCCCACAGATCAGTGCTGTCCATGGTTAGGGAAGCAGAAGCATATATATCACTTCCAAAGGACAGAAGCAAATCCAGCCTTATAAACAGCATCCCCCAAGCTGAGCCCATCCGCCTGCCTCCATCTCACCTGCTCGCACCCGTGGCCAACAGGAAACAAGACTCACCTTGTGGCCGCTGGTACTGTTGTAGAGCAGTAGATGTATCGGTCACTGGTGCCAGGAAATGTTTTTTCACAGAAAGGTTAATTGGCTCCTCCAGTTCTGAGGGAATAGCCAAATCCTTGGGAACATCCAGACTGGAGGCTGTGGGGCCTTTTCCTACTGAGTCTGTGAAGTGAGAGCTATCCTCACTTTCCATCTGTCAAAGGTGAAAGGTCAACGAGAATCAAGTCAGACATTCTAGCCAACAGCAAAACTGCTGAGCTGAGGCTAAGTGGCCAACCTTTTGCTTCACAATAAGCAAAAGCTGAATGTCACTTTCTCAAGACCTACCTTACACTGGGCATTCCCCATGGAGGACTCAGCCCCATCCTTGGGGCCCAGGCTCTCTGCAGTTTGGCCAGAGCCAGGACTGGAAGCTGTTCTAGTCTCCAGATGTATGTCAGAAACCGGAGGCATGCCCTGCAGAGGACAAGTGGCCAGACTCGGTGCAGCCTGGGTGTGCCCAGACATTAGGCTGGGCCCAGCCTGTGAGTGGTTGCTTGCCAGGCTCGTAATGGCCTGGGAACAATCACCCCTCAGGTTGGGCAAGGACTGGAATGAGCCGCGCACAAGGTTTGGCACAGGTTGCAGGTGACTGGCTGGGCTCGGCGCGGCGTGGTTTGAGATGTTCATCAGGCTGGACTTGGTTTGTGGTGGGCCACTCAGCAGGTTCGGAATTGTGTGGGTGGGACCAGCTGTCAGGCTGCTCACCCTGGATCTGTGGATCTGTGGCTCTATGGTCCTCGCAAGCCTGGTAGATGACAACTCCATCTCCAGAGTGTTGGAAAAGCCCATGATGCTCACTGAGGATGAGTGCTGCAGAAAGGGGCATGGGTAGAGTTGGACTGTCAACTGGGAGTGTAGGAAGGGAGGCGAGACATGTTCCACAAGAGCTCTGAGATTCCATTTGCCTGTATTTGGGGGCTGCCACTGAGAGCTAAGGCAGCTTATGAAGCCCTGTCCCAATTCCCACCACCAAGGAAGCTACTAGGTTAGGACACAGAAGTGCAAGCTAAGGTATGGTGTGGTGTGGTGTGTGTGTGAGTGTGTGTGTGTGTCTGTAGGTCTGTGTGTGTACGTGTATATGTGTGTGTTGCATATTATATATATATATAAAAACATATATATTTGCATATATAAGTTTATATGCAGCTCCCCACTGCAAGAGAGACAGAAGGAGAAAAAGAAAGAACCTACCACCTGACCTGAGGTCCATACATGCCCCATGGGTGGTAACCCCAGCCCTAGTCCTGTACTTAAGCAAAGCATTAGTCAGACTTTCTAATCTCACATTTCCAGTCTTACCTAATACTGTCTGTGGCTTCCCTTCCTTCCCTTTAGGAGATCTCATGGGATACTTTCCTATATAAAACTG
The DNA here is from genome assembly GCA_001685095.1 of Ellobius talpinus. Classification (NCBI taxonomy): domain Eukaryota; kingdom Metazoa; phylum Chordata; class Mammalia; order Rodentia; family Cricetidae; genus Ellobius; species Ellobius talpinus. The sequence goes on along the minus strand of LOJH01004254.1, from coordinate 13,843 downwards.
GCCAGAAGTTATGAAAACCTCGAACTGTGATCTACCCCAGAGCTGTTCCCTTGAAAGCACGCCAAGGTTCCAGGGGATCTCCATTCTGTCCAGGAGAACCCAGCTCAATTCCAGAGCCTGCAGCAAGCTTGCAGCTTGTACTAGCATTGAATAATGGATATCATCAAGGTAGAAGAAAGTCTTTTCTAGCCCTGGTATACATGACAAAGTCACTCCAACCCACAAGAAGGGATCGTCAGAGCAACTCCTCTAACATGGCCCCAGCAGGTGCAGTCATCAGATGGGGTGAGACTGTTCCAAGCAGAAATCTATCTACTCGGGGTCCTGAGAAGAAGGAACTTAAGGAGTTGAAGACATGGGTGATTTCGGTCACTGCTTGTATACAGTTTTTCAGAATGAAGAAGCAGATGTGATGGAGGAGAAAAGGCAGGGGACTAATTTTAAGTCTAATTTTCATGAATTTAGAACTTTAATAAGCCTTGTTCTTGAAAACAAATACACCAATTTGTCTACTTTTGAAAATCAAAGGGAAAACACGAGAGCATGAAGCTCTAAACTTTCAAGATCAGTGTCCCAAATCTGTCACTCTTTCCCCCACGTGTGAAGTGTTCAAATTTCCAGAGGGCAGTAAACACTTCAGTACATTCTCGAGTTTCAGTATAGAGGTAATAAAGCTATTCCCTAGTAAAGAAAGATGGCCTTCCTCCCTGTAAATGTCATTCCTGGTTACTCTGCTTTGTAAGTCAGATGCTAGAGGGAACGTCATAGAGGCTCCAACTTGCTCCCAAACTAACACCAGGCCCTGTGATTCAGATAGACTCATTGTGCCCCTCTCTACAGGCAGTGCCACAGCGTAACCTGTGTCCCTATCTCTCCAGACAAGAGGAGTGGCCTCCTCAGTCTCCTCCAGAGACACCTGGAAACACACATCAGACCACATCATGCTTTGTCCTTAAACCCTGCAGCGCGCTCACTCTCGTCAGGGTGAGTGCAAAGATCCTTAAGAGACTCCCAAGACCCAGGTGAGCCCTGCCCTCATCCTTAGCAGTCACAAGTCAGAAAACAGCCCCCCATTCTCCAGGACCCAGGCCTTCAGACACCGTCTTTAGCTCCTAAAACAAGTCAGATGCCCCTGGCAGCCCTCACCCTGTCCAGGGAGTCCGCCTTCTCTGTGCAACACTCTCCTTTATCCAGCCCTGTTCCACCTGCCCTTCAGAGCTCAGCTCCCCACTGCCGNGGGGGGGGCGGAGGGGTATGCTTGTGTGTGTGTGTGTGTGTGTGTCCATGTGCTTGTGTGTATGTGTGCTTGTGTGTGTGTGTTTGTGTGCGTGTATGTGTGTGCGTATCTGTGTGCTTGTGTATGTGTATGTGTGTTTGTGTTTGTGTGCGTATGGTATATGCATGTTTGTGTGCTTCTGTGTGTGCGTGTGGGTGTTTGTGTGTTTGTGTGTATGTATATTTGCGCGAGTTTGTGTGTGTGTACGCACACATGTTTGTGTGTGTGCACGTGTTTGTGTGTATGTATGTGTGCACGTGTTTGTATGTGTGTTTTGTGTGTATGTGTGTGTCTGTATGCTTGTGTGTTTGTGTGTGTGTCTGTGTGTGTGCACATGTTTGCGTGTGCACGCACATGTGTGTTTGTATGTGTATGTGTGTATGCATGCCTGTATGCGTGTGTGTATGTGTGTGTGTGTGTAACAAAGGCTCTCTCATCCTCTAGTGCAGGCCATACACCACCCCCTTGATGCTCCCATAACACCAGTGCTTTCAGCCTCATGCACATCCAGGGTACAGCAGTCAGACGCTATTGCCCTATGAAACTAAGCTCCGTCAAAGCATAGACTTTGGTCTGATTTGTTCACCCACTTTATTCCTAAGCCCAGAGGCAGTGTCTGGGTGAGCACAGGACATAATGAGCTGACTGAAATTCTGAAGCAATGTCGTGGGACTGGTGATTCTACAAATGTGAGCTGAAGAAAGAGCAGCTTGGTTCCACTCATGACTGACTCCGAGTTCGCCCTGAAATCATGACTGACTTTGGAGAGCTGAAGTTTAGTAACAATTTATTACTTGCAAAGCAATTTGCTGGGGCTTTACACATACCACCTCAGCTAACCCTCACGGTAGCCATTCAGAGTCTATTGTGAAGGTTAAAAGATGCGATCTCTGACAACACTTAGAATATCTGGTCTGCTACTGCAGCCCCTGTAAGCCCCGACTGCCCACTGTAGTGTTTTGCTGCAGAGGCCTTTGTTAGAAACAAATGAGGCCCAGAAAGTCATCTTTAGGTTTTTAATGTTTCCATAAAGCATGATCTTTAATGCTTTTCATTTCTTTTTTTTTAATTGTAAGTAGAAATACAATTGATTGTGTTGATTGACCTTGTACTCAGATTCCTTGCTAGACTCACTTTGGATTTTTTTTAAATATTTATTATTTATTATGTATACAATACTCTATCTGTGTGTATGCCTGCAGGCCAGAAGAGGGCACCAGGCCCCATTACAGATGGTTGTGAGCCACCATGTGGTTGCTGGGAATTGAACTCAGGGCCTTTGGAAAAGCAGGCAATGCTCTTAACTTCTGAGCCATCTCTCCAGCCCCTCGCTTTGGATTTTCTGTGCACACATAAGGTGATGTAAGTAGTGCCACTTCTTTCTCTTCTGTGTTTTTCTGAGTGAGTTTGCACAGCCATCCTGCTGCTGAGGACGCTGTCAGTGTCTTACCCGAAACCACCTGAGGGCACTCTCCTAGATGTAAGTCCAACCTGCCCTTCAGACACACTCAGCCTGGGCCTGACTCCACCGGCTCCATCAGCTCCTCCCTCTGTCTGGCCCTCTGTACATTAACGTCTTCATCCTTCCTCCAGCTGCTCTCCCTCCCCTTCTGTCTCTTGTCACCTTCACCTTTTCCTTTTCTTTGGTGTTATCAGTTTTTTTTCTCTTCTCTTCCCACCCTGTTCCTTTGTTAGTTATCAGCTTTTAAAGTTTATGTTTCCTTGGTTTATGTTTCTTCTCAGTTTTCAAAATAGACGGTTTAAGCACCTTTTATTTATCTTTCTGTGGAAAAGTATGCTTTTTTGTGTGTTGCTTGGTAATCTTTAGTAAAAAACTTTCTAACTTTCTAAGTAGTCTACGGAGCAAGGATGAACAGATGCTCCCGGCAAAGTGAATTAGGCATGGAGCCCAGCAAAAGGGATCAAGGCCAGAATCCAGTGGCTTTCTGGCCAGTGACTGAGTGTGGCTGAGTCCTCCCGTGTGTCCACTTGGCTCTGCCTTGGCCCCTCTCTCCTTTTTTCTGCTACTGCCAGAATAATCACTTTAGGGTCTTTTGTGAGCCTCTCAGTGAGACTACAGCCAGCCTTGTCCTCTGCTGGGAGGGAGCCGTGGGATCCTGAAGGGACGAGCTTCCCTCAGTTGTCCCGGCTGTGCACTACCCGAGCTTACTGATGACCTGTACTTCCTTACCTACAGACAGAGTATCTGGGGGTTAATGCATGACTTTATAATATAGAGCAAATGAGTCCTTTCAACTGTATCATTCTTCCTTTTCCCCACATGGCATATTTAATATAATTCTGATGTTCATTTTGTCTACCCATGACAGATATTGAGAATTACATACATATGTAGCTGAGAGTGACCTTGAACTTCTGATCCTTCTGTCTCCTCCTCTCAAGTATCGGGATTAAAGACATATGCCATTAGGCCCAATTTTATAAGGTAGTTAAGGATTGAACTCAGGGTTCTGTGCATGTTCCAGCAAGTTCTTCATGAGATCCTTCATACTAATCCAGAATCTGTTTATATCATCCAACTAATCAGTTGAGTTCCACATAAAGCCAAATCTCAAAGAACATACTTTGTCTGAGGACATCAAGTCCCTTCTCCCAATTTCTTACAATGACACATGAGTTCATACAATGACAGAATAAGAAGGGAACAGGCAGACTGAGCCACAGCTTATTTTGCAGCAAGTCTTCTGGTGAACTGCTCCTGTAACTTGTCTCTTTCTTCCCCACACCCGTCACGAGGAGACCAGTGCTAGCAGAGTAAAGTGCTGCTAGCAGTCCCAAAACCTGGGAAACATCCATGGAAGAAGGAACTCAAAAGCAGCATCAAAAGCAACCTAGCACTGACCCCCACATCCTATAACCTATGAAAACACAAGGACAGAACTGGATAGATGCTTCAGTGGCTAACAACATGACTGGCTACTCTTCCAGGAGACCTGGGTTTGAATTCTAGCACCCACATGGCAGCTCACAACTATCTGTAACTCCAGTCCCAGGGGATGCAATGCCCTCCTCTGGCCTCAATGGACACCAGGCATGCACACGGTACACAGACATGCATACAAGCAAAACACCTATACACATAAAATAACTCTTAAAACATGGCCGAGTGTGCATGCACACACACACACACACACACACACACACACACACGTACAGGTTCACAAACATGGCATTTCTGAAACCTATATGCACCATCTCAATACTTTTGGTGCTTTTCTGTCTCTGTGGGATGAAGTGCCGCCAACCACTTAACTGAAAAGTGTTTGTTTCCTGTGCAGGAAGAGAGTGGAGAACCAAGGGGTTTTCACAGTCCTCTGCTGCCCATGCCACAAGTGAGGGAGAGCGGGTAGAGCCAGGGAGGAGGGAGGGGCGTCCAACGAGCATGCTAGGGCTGGGGAAGGGCCTGGGAATGAGGTTACACTGTCTGCTGGCCAGGACCTCACTCAAAGATGGAGCTTCTACCAGGGGAGAAGAGAGTACCCTCTGCAACACCCAGTGTGGTTCAGAGGTCAAACAAGAGAGCACAAACGTGCATTTCCTGCCATAAAGCCTCACAAAATCCTGACTTACTATCTGAACGGTTAACAGGGTACCGACATCTCTTTATCACACGTGACAACTTCAGACTTCATGGAGTCTGTATTCTGAAGTTTGCAAACAGAAGTAAGCTATTTTCTAGTTCAGGAAGGAAGAGTCAGCGTTTAATGAATGTTTTAGAACTCAGGCTTTGAGGATGAGGGGAGACCACCCTGAACCTAAGAACCCATTCTTCACTCCCCTAGTTACCGTCGCCTGGCTTGCTCCTAATTGCCCCCCTCCACACTTCTGTGTTGCCCCCTCTTCTGCCCCTTTCCTCCTCTTTCTCTGTCTTCTTACTTCAATCTGTTTATTGAGGCTGGGTCTTGCCACGTGACTGAGGATGATCTTGAACTTCTGATCTTCCTACCCTGCCTCTCAAGTGTTGTACACATCACCAGTTCTAGAGGCACTAAGGCTAGAACTTGGGGTGCTGTACACCTAAGCAGGCACCTGGGCTCCATCTCGGCTCTCTCTCCTTTCTGTCTGCTACCTGTCTGCTTGCGGGAGCAGCTCATCTTTCTGACTGTCCTTACCCTTGAGTTGCCACTTGCCTGAGAGCTCCCTAACTCCTTCCTCTTCTGTTAGTCACCATGCAGCCCTTCACCCAGCTGGCCTGTCTCCTGTTTTTACTGTACCCTGCTGCCCGTCCATCCCCACTTCGCCACTTCCATCTCCTCTGGAGTTCAGTTGCTGCTGTAGCGCTTGCCACACGGTATTCTCAAAGCCTAGAGAAAGCATTGTTCTTTCACTTTAACAGGAAGGTAAACTGAGACACAGAGTGATCAACCCAGACTTCCCAAGTCCCTCTAGGCCCAAGACTAGGGATTCTGGTCTAGCCTGGGAAATATGCTGGCTGGTCTTAATTTTGTGCCGTCGGCTAGAAACCTGGTGCCCGAGGAAGAAACTATGAAATAATAAAGAGACACATAGTGCACATGTCCAGGTTTATTATGAGTCTGGCTCTTCCAGTAAGGTAGCATTTCTGGGGATAAAGCAGGGAAGATGGCGTGGTGTTCCTCATCAACTCATTCCCAGATATCTGAAACATACTTTAGTCAACAACAAAGTGAATTGGTTTAAGAACATTATTTTGGAAGAGATTACTTCTACAATTTTAACCAGTACATGGTCTCATCTAGCAGAACAAACGAGAATAACATGTAAAGGAATGGCTGGAACTGCTAGAGTCCGGGATTGTTTCAGGGGCTCTTAAGAGTGCAGGATTTAACTTGTCCTTAACAATCCCATATGGCGGCCTTTCTCCAGGCGAAGTCACTGTCTTCTTTCTTGAGAGCTTCCGTTATAGAAGTTCTAACTCCCTACTTCTTATCTGTTTATTGCTTGAATGTTGAAAATGAGCAATTTCTTAAGCTGGGCATGGTGGCACACACCTTAATTCCAGCACCCAAGAAGCAGAGACACGAGAATCCCTGAGTTCAAGGCCAACCTGGTCTACAAAGATTTCCAGCACAGCCAGGGCTACACAGAGAAATTCCATCTCAAAAAGAGAGAGAGAGAGAGAGAGAGGGAGAGAGAGAGAAAGAAAGAAGAAAGAAAATGGTCAACTTCTAAAGAAAACTTCTAAAGTCTCTAAACTTGCTTGGTCAAGCATGCTAATTATAACCTGTGAGGGGTTTATGATCTCATACATGATATAATGCCTGGGTATGTGACATCGGTTTCTGTTGCTCCTGCTCTCCTCTGGTTTCAGGTTGTTCACAGTGGTTAAAATCACCAAAGAGCAGGGGGTTGATGGACAGTAGAAAAGGGGACCAACGACTTGAGAGCTGTGTCTTTTAGACAGTCACAGAAAGCTCTCTAGCCGAGGACGCAGGTAAGGATAGGTAATTTACCTTACAGAGGTAAATTGTCTTACAAATTAAAGGCTCAAAATATCTGAGTGTTTCATAGCTTCAGAGAGTCAGGTTGTTTAACAGAAGTTCGCAAAACAGTTGAACAAGGCAGAGGAGGAAGCAACTAACCTGTCTAGTAACCAGTGTCACATAGTGGGTTTTTGTTTTGTTTGTTTTGGGAGTTTGGGTTTGGTTTGATTTGGATTGGTTTGGTTTTTTGATTTTTTGAGACAGGGTTTCTCTGTGTAACCCTGTCTGTCCTGGAACTTACTCTGTAGACCAGGCTGGCCTCAACTCAGAGATCTGCCGTCTCTGCCTCTTGAATCCTGGGATTAAAGGCGTGCGCCACCACTGTCCAGCACATAATGGCTGTTGATTTTCAATAGCAGTGTTGTTGCTCTGATTGCCAGTGAGTGCTCATCCAGCTCAAGAGGCTCCTGTGTTAGCTAAGGCTACTGTGATGCGTAGACATCCCACTGGCAAGAGTCAGAGAGGATCATAGGTGACAAAGAGACAAGAACTGAAAAGCACCCGGTGCCCTAGTGATCTGAGAAAAACAAAGAGGCAAAGAAGATCCTAGAGGCTGAGGTGGGAGGACGAGGAAAGGCAGAAGCAGAATTCAGTGAGTCTGGAGTGAAAGGCAGTTAAGTGAAAACCTTGGAGGCTTGGGAGAGACGGCCAGAGCTATTTACCCAGGACTCTGGAGGAAACCCTCAGTCTATGAGTTAATGCCCGTTTCCTCATGGACCAGGAGATGTGGGCGAGAGTCTTAGTTTTGGTCTGAGAAGGCAATCGTGAGAGAACTAAAGAGAGAGCTCCTTAAAGGGGATAGATTCAGAGGCGACTGAGGAGTATTTGATTTGCCTCCTACACAAGCGAGCAGGTCCTCGCACAGTCCTGCGGGTGCTGATGGGGACACAGGACATGCCCTAAGAAGGCTTCATTACCCTGAGAATGTTCTAGCTACTTTCAGGGCATGTTATGTGACTGTAAGATCATAGCTGAGGTTGAGTATCCAGGATCTGGCCTGCCCTGTATTCAGGGACTGTTGAAGGCAAGATGTACTTTCTCACATATACCAGGGTTACAGTAAGAATTTAAGTGAGTCATTTCTCATCTCTGGCCTGGAGTTTCCTCCTCAGGCTGATATAAATGCCATGCAGCTGTTAAAGGGTTAAATTAAGAGTCAGGTGTTGAAGTGCTTGGCGATGGTACAGCTGCACTCCACCCCAGTCATTATCCTTTGTTTATCTGCATCTTCCTTAAGAATCTGGGCCACAGGAAGTGCCTAGTGCTTCTGCATCATTCGGTGGAAATGCATCCCAGACTCCCCTTAAGCCATGAGCAGTGATCTCCAAGTCCTTTTGGAAGAACTGGGGCTACACCCTGTGCAGCAGAGAGCTCTCTTGCAGGTGATGAGGGACTCAGCTGGGTTCTCTGTGGTGCCTGTGGTCTTAGAGAGTGCTCTAAGGATGCGGCCATGGGTATTCTTCATCAGGTGATCAGTTCCCAAGTATAAAAAGAAGCCATTAAAAATGTCTTTCAGATTCACCAGGAATGTAGGGAGCATGTGCTGTGGAGTGGTGACCAAGAGGCTTTTCAGAGTAGCTGAACCAAGGTTAGGAAGTTTGGTCAACAGGCAGTGCTGCATGGAAGGTGGCGGGACAACTGAGAGAGCAGGGCTCCTCCTTCGAGAAAACTCAGTCTAGAACGTCTGCGTCTCACTTCAGCTGCAATATCTTCACCGTAAGGTCACTAGCAGCAACATGCCCTCTGTTCTAGTGGCAAGAGAGTCGGCATGGAATGCCCACAAAAGAGCCTGGTGCCACAGATGCCTCTGGTCTATGACCTTCCACTTCCCTGGCACCCACAGACCAGCGCAGCCGAGGAGTGGCTGCAGACCCAAACACTTCTAACAGAGACAACAAGGGTCAAAGGGTGTTGGATCCTAAGCACTCTCCCCCAGCAAAGCCCGGGGCTACTTCAAAGACAAAATCCAGCAGGTGAGAGGCCAAAATGGAGTCCTCTTTCTCCCACTGCGGTACAGAGAGGCCACTGGGCTCTGTCAGGAGGTCACTGACACTGGCTGAGTCAGGAGCCTGTGTTCTACTCCTAACATCGCCCACAGGCAGCTGTATAACTCTTAGGTGGGTCACTTAATCCCTCTGTGTCTCAGTTTCTGTATTTTTCAAAGGGGAATAAGAAAGCAGACTCCTCATAGTATTGCTAGGATAAAGATAAAAGGTAGAGCATCATGTAAAAACCTGTGCAAATTTGGCTTTTTTTAATTCATACAAAATATTATTCATCAATAAGGTGCTAAAAATATTTGATATCCTCATACCTTTTATTTTGCTCAATCCCAGCTTAAAAGCAATTAAATTCCTTCAAAAATTAAAGAAGCTTTCCTCATGGCAGCAACTGCAACCCAAAGCTCCTTCTGACCCACAATAACAGGCCCTTTTCTGGGAGTCTCAGACATGAGGCCTTACAAACAGACCATTCTCCTGACCCTTGCCCCAGATCTCAACATGGGCCCCAAGTAACGACAACCAGGAACAGTTCGGAACAAGAAGTTAGCTGCCAGAGTCTTCACTAACCCTTTGCCGACCTGCATTCACTCAGAATGACCCATGTCCCCTTGTCACTCAGAGAGCCCTAGAGACACTCACACAGGCAACAGTCTCTGTGCTTGAACACAGTTCCTGCCCTTCCTCCATACTGTGTGTAGGAACACAAATGCACCCCACTAAATGAGGTGTTTTCTGCATGGCTTTCCCAACACTTAAGCGCCAGCAAGTCCCAGGCTTCTTGTTGAACCCAGGGAATTGAAAATGGCTGCCTTGGGTCATCTTTTAATGTAGTTTCCATGGGAGAGCAACAGCAATTCAAAACAACACCCCCCCCTCCAGTGTGTTCTTTAGATACATATTCCCATTGCCAGACCAAGACAGACCCAGATTTTGAGCCAAAGGACTTTCTCTGTCTCATTTCCTGTCATCAACCAGACACTGAATTCAAAGCTCTTGTCCTCTGATGGCCCTTGAAATCCTGGCTTCCTCTTTCTTCCACGGCTACTTAATTCATTCAACTTCTCTTCTCGGTTTTATTCTGGCTCTCTCTTACCACTGATCTCTAGTTGAAGTGACCTTTCACATTTAATTCAAGTTCAGCCAACCACCCCAGCCCCAGTAGTGAATCCCAATTCCAAGCATAATAGGCAAGGCCTTCCCATCACTCCCATTACCAATGCACCCCTGTTCCTGTCAAGCCAAGTCAGCTGAACCCCCTAAGAAAGGCCCAGGCTTTCTCTCAACTTTGACCTTCCAAGAATGCCATTCCTGTCCACCATCTCCTTTCTCCCTCTACTGGGCCAGCTTCTTTACACCTCAGTGTAAAACAGACTTCCAGGAGGTGTCCCGTGAGCAGCCTCCTCTCCCAGAAGGAAGGGCTCCAGGAGGAGGCACCTCGATGATGACTGTAGTGCTCCAGTGTAACTTACTATGGTGTCTGTTTATCTCTCACCAGACAGCAGCTCCACGGTGAGACAGACCACCTCACACACCAGTATGTGTTGAGCACCTACAATATTTGAAATTCTAGGACACATGTGTGCATTTGTATGAATGTGTATAAGGTTTGTTAACTTCAAATAAATAAATAAATGGATGGATTAGATGGTCCATATATAAGTAGTTAAACAACTAAGATCTACAAAGGGCCTATTTATGGCACCTGTAGACCAAACCATTTTCAACAGGACAGGACAGGACAGGCACAGACAAAAGGCGGCCAGCATCAGAGGCCTTCCGAGTCTCGGAAAGTCAGAAGCTTTCAGCCAGCATTTCCTTTCTGCCACTGCATGCTTTCCTGAACACGCCTTCAGTACAGTGAGACTGCCTGATCTAAGATGGCACTGCTGGGGAAACGAGGGGCTGTACAGGGAGCAGCGAGCAGAACTAGGATGCAAGCCACAGGGATACCAAGGCGCTGATGTGCAAGCTTGGAGTTCTAGACTTCAAGACTAGGGCTTTAGAGCCAGAGCTTGGGGGAGAACCAGGAAGACTGAGACACTGGGCCCAGGCAGGCAATTAAAGGAAAGGGCCCTGGGACATCGGCTAGGGTGGAGGACATGGCACAGTGCTGAGAGTCAAGCTAGAAGGAAGACAGAGTGGAGAGGAAAAGAACACGGGAGACAGACAGCTCAGGAGTGTAGGGCTGAGTTACTGCTCCTAGCGAATGATAAGGAGACTAGAACTAGAGGCCCCTGATAGCTCATCTTCCAAGGATCTCCATATCCGTAGGTGTCCAACTGCCTCTATAAGGACATCCCTGCTGCAGACCATGTACCCAGCCAGTTCTACTGGATCTAATTCTAAGGCCAATAACTTTGGGTAGTGGAGAGCCATGTAAAATATCTTCCCCCATTTCCACTGAGAAAGGATGAAGGCTGTGTCCTGGGTTCTTAAGTAAAGCTCAGCTCTTCCGGCAGCTGTAAGGCCCTAATCTTCATTTTCCTTTGCTATTTGGTGGTGATGCCCACCTCAGACAGCCATTTGGAAGGTGACGTTAGATCATGGTCATCGGGTAGCACACACACCATTCTGAGCACAGAATAAACTGACGCTTCTTTCCCCTTGAAATGAAGCCCCGGGCCCATGCGGGAGTGCAAATGGAGATGGGGGAAGATTTGCATTGCTCACTCAGTAGGGAATAAGGCACACATCTGGGTCGGCTAGTCCCTGGGACTGAGCAGGGACACACCTCCCGCACCCCATCACCCTCATCCAGGTGCCTGGTGCCCTGCACTAGGCTGTGTTAGTACCTTTCTCGCCACATTTGGAGAGGAGTCCTGGGAGGCGCTGTCCAGTGGGGGGACACTGTGAGGAGTTTCTTCCCCGGATGTCTGAGGCAAAGCCGCAGCAGTGTTCTTGTCGAGGGGTAGAGCTGGCTTTGGGCCCTCAGATGTTGGTGGCTCCTCTGTAACCTAGAAAAGGAATAATGACCTTGGATGGGTTTCCTGCAGAGAATAGCAGCAGGGGCTAAGGCCCACTGAGCTCTGCCCTGTCACTGTTTACATACCACGAATGAATTAAATTTTCTCAAAAAGAAAAATCATTTGGGTTGGGGAAATGGCACAGTCAGTAAAGGGCCTGGCAGAAGACCTGAATTCAGAGTCCCAGCACCTACCTAGAACTTGGGGATGAACCACCGTCTAAACCCCAGACCTGAGGTAGTGGGCAGAGAAAGGCTCATTGGCCAGTCAACCTAGCCAATCTGTGAGTTCTTAGTCTAATGAGAAATCCTGTCTTAAAAATTAAAGCAGAGTTATCAAGGAAGATAGCTAATGTCAACCTCTGGCCTCTATGAACACAGGCACACAAATGCCTGTGCACCCTCATATTCACAAGCCCAGACATCCACATATCCATATACCCACACAAACGTGCATACAATGCACGCACACACGCGCACACACACGCACACGCACGCACACACACACACACACACACACACACACACACA
>LOJH01004253.1:9775-34878 GCA_001685095.1 Ellobius talpinus | reverse complement strand
TGTGTGTGCGCGTGCGTGCGTGTGTGTGTGTGTGTGTGTGTGTGTGTGTGTGTAGAAGTTAGAGGACCACCTTTGGGTGTCAGTTGTAACCTTTACAGTTTGTTCTTAAAACCAGGTCTCTTCGTCATTGTATAACTCATGCTAGCTGACTCATGAGCTTCTAAGATTTCTGTCGTGACCTCTCATCTCCATGGGAATGCACTGAGGTCACAGATGCTTGTCCATGCAGTGTCCAGCTTTTCCCCATGGGTTCTTGGGATCCAGGCTCAGGCCATCAGGTTTGCATGGCAGGTGAGCTTGTTTTATCCACTAAGCGATCTCTCTTCCTTCCTTTTCTTAAATGGCAGCAAGAGTGGATGTAGATGAGTACTGATTCTGTAGCAGTGTTCTGGAAAGTTCTGCCTAGTCCAACTAATGGTTTGTGCCGAGCAGATAGCATGAGACTTCTCCTAGGAGCACTTCCAGAGCCTAGGAGAAAACTCGTGCCTTAAGTGTTAGGCTAGTAAAGGCCTGGTGCTTGAAACATGTTAAGAACACCTGGATAAGAACCTGGACAGAGCCATCTGGGAGCCTCCCTGATAAGAGTGGCAATGAACAATAAGACTGAGGTTTACTCAGGAGAAATGACTCTCTTTCTCTGCATTCTGCCTGTCTGACAGGCAAGCGCTCACTAAGTTCAAGGCTTTCTGTTTCATGTATGAATTGGCATGCTTTCTTGGCCAGAAAAAGTGCTATGCTCAGTTGCTAAGGCCTCATAACTCAAGAAAATATGCAAAAGCAAGGAATCTTCATTAATCTGTTGCCTGAGAATTTTTTTTTGATTTTTATTGAGCTCTGCATTTTTCTTTGCTCCCCTCCCTGTTTTTTTTTATGTCATGTGTCAAACACATTAAAAAAGTCACAGTGGATTTGTACCAAATGGTGCCTTTCTTCTTCTGCTCTCCTTATGAAATGACCACAGTGGCTGAGATTTGGGGAGCTGCACCCTATGCTCCTCTTTAGCCTTTTTAGGTACTACATATGAAACCAGGAAGGAGGCAATCGAGCCGTGAGGAGACAAACTCCGAAAGCATTTCAGAGACAGATGCCCAGGAATTGCAGTGTGGTTCTGGGTTTTAAGCCATGTGGTCACAGCACCTTGATTTTGGACTTCAAGCACCCAGACCTCTGAGGAACAGAGTCTGTCAATTCCCGGCACTGGGTTTGGGGTCATTTATTATAACAGTCCAGGAATTCAAGATGTGGAGAGAACAACGCAGGTGCGAGACAAGATTTGTCAGGCTGGAGGGGAAGCAACTCCAGTGTGGTCTGTGAGAGATATTTTAAACACACTGAGAAGGAACAGGGCTGTGTGGCTGCATGGCTACCAGGTTGAGTAGACTTTGAAGTAAGCCCTGCCAAGCAGGTTAAAAAAGGCTATTCGAAAGGCTCACAGGACAATCCTAAATTGTACACTGCTGATAAGACGGCTTTAAACAACGCGACGAGAGGCTTGGTATGACTGCAAGGAGACATAGCAAACCATATCTGAGCTGCGGCTGTTCCCAACACAGCTTTCTCAGCAGCTAACAGAGTGAGCCAGCTACAAAGCAAATGCAGTAGGCATAGAAAATAAGAGAGGTGATTTGACGGCTGCCATTTCCCAATTTATTGTCACCAACACACAGAGAGCAGTGAGTTCAACAATCATAAAACAATCATGCTATCCTTTTGGCCCACAGATGTGCCTGGCACCCCAAGTCTTCCCAAAAGCAGGCAGGTTTATACATATTATTTCCAGATTTTTTTATAGTGATTTTATGTGGATTTCTGTAGAGGCAGTAGACATAACTTGCAAGCTCCTCATTTCCCCTATTACTGCTTTTGTTGACATGATACTTGCATATCAAGAGGGAGAAAGAGGCCAGACAGAGGGGATCAGAGTGTGTGCAGGAATACACAGTTGATGTGAGATCCGGCTTGCAAATACAAACCTTCCTTTGGGGGGATGGTAGGGAGTGGTGGGTAGCTACACTTACAAGGCAGAGTTCAGACCTTGGGCAACCTCGTTCCTTTCCCTTGAAGCAGGGGAGGGGCAAGGCTGTAAAAGGGAAATGAGATAAAGATTGGGCCAGTGTAAAATTATGGAAGGCAGTACAGCTCTTAAGAATGTGGACTTTGGAGTCATGCTGCCTGGATTTAAATCTGGCTCCATCCCTTACTAGCTGTGTGGCTCTGAACAATTTCCTTAACCTCTCTGTGCCCCATCCCCCAGCTGAACAAATGGGAACTGTGATGGTGCATGAGGTGCTTGTGATGATGAAACAGATCAAATGCCGTGGTCGTGTTCTGAACAGTATTCAAGCTCTTGCTTGGAGGAGACGCAAGGTGGATGACCTCTAAGCACGTAAGCAGTTGTTGAAGTTGTCAGTGCGAAGGTATAGGCTCCACCCTGAGGGTTGGCTATCAGTAGACCTTCAGAACAGAGCAGAGCATCAGAGAGTACCAGGCAGGTGGATGCCCTCCCTTACTCCAGCCTGGGAAATGTTCCTTCTCTAGGCAAAGATGTATCTCTCACCATCTTTTTTCCTGTTCACATAGTAGTTCTCGTCTTGACACTAAGAACTTCATTCTTTCCTGACTATAAAGGTCTTGAATAACTGCAACATTGTTTCTAATAGCTAAAAGTTAGGAAGAGCCTAACTGACTGGCTACCCACTGGGAACTGTAGATTTTTGTATACACGGTGGTTTGAAAGTTAAACATGTCCTGTGTTTGAACACTTGGTCCTGAGCTAGTGGTGCTGGTTTGGACAGATGTGGAGTCTCACTGGACGAAGTAAGCCACTGGGAATGGGCCTTGGGTTTTTTCAACCTAGTCCCACTACCTGTTTCCAGATAACAACACAGCTTCTAGCCAGACATGAGAAACAGGCAGGGCGGTGGTGGTGCATACCTTTAATCCCAGCACTTGGGAGGCAGAGGCAGGAGGATCTCTGTGAGTTCGAGGCCAGCCTGGCCTACAAGAGCTAGTTTCAGCACAAGACAGGCTCCAAAGCTACAGAGACACCCTGTTTTGAAAAACCAAACCATATATATAACATGAAACACAGATGAAGAGAAAGAGGTTAAGTTATAAGAGGCAGCAAGAAACGAGCATAAGGCCGAGCATTCATCAGTAACATTAAGTCTTCATGTCATGAATTGGGAATTGATTGGTAGCCTAAAAACAAAGTAGAAAAAACAAAACCAATGATGTCCTTGAAAGCAAGAGCTTACAAGAAAAGGGGTTGAAGAGATGGCTTGGTAGTTAGAGGGCACACTGTTCTTGTAGAGGACCTGAGTTCAATTCCCAGCACCAGCTTTGGGTGATAACAATTGCATGTAAGTCCAGCTCTTGGGTGGCAGCTGCCCTATTCTTGTTTCCATGGGCACATTCTCTAATGTGCACATACCACTCCCATATGTAATTAGAAACAAAATAAATCTTAAAAACAAACACAACAGTTAAGGTCTGAGGGTCCTTATTGTCCTGTATGTTCCCTATTTATAAAACAAAACTTCACTCCCATTTATAGAAATTTTACAAAGTAAGAAGTGCTTTAAAAAAGTAATGACTATTCAGAAACAACAGCCGTCGTCCTTCCCTGGGCCCTGACAGGCAGAGACAGGAGTTGAAGTGTCATTGTGACAATTGTATAAGATGCTTTTTAAGCTGAAAGACTTGTAACTTCCCATGCCATTAAATGCTCCTTAAAGACGTGGTTATAGGCCTCTCCACTTTAGCTCTGCCCTGGACTCCTGCTAAGCCTTGCTGGCTCCCTCCAGCTGCCAGGGTTTATTTACATCACTTTACAGGAGATGTTTGCCCTAGGCTATGCCTAGAGGAGGAGAGAAAGAGGATCCATGGGGCCTCCAGCCAGTCAGCCAGGGCTCACTCTTTGGGGGAACTGCCTGAGTGGAAGGACCAAGGCAAAGTGTGATCAGCTCTGGTATTGAGCCGGTCACGTCATGAATTTAGGTGAAACTGGATTCCTGCCTGGAGCTGCAGTGTATGTCCACAGCTTTAGCTATCGTGGAGGCTGAAGTAGGACAGCCAGGAGTTCAAGGTCAGCCTGGGCAACAAATGATGTAATGAGACCCTCAAAAAACAATGAACGAACCCAAGCACAAAACAAAAACACCCCCCCCAAAAAACCCAAAAACTCAAGGGTAGGGGGTGTATCTCAGTTGGCAGAATACTTGTGTAGCTTGCATGAAGTTCCAGGACCCTCATAAACTTGATTTAGTGGCAAGTGCTCTTAATAGCATCTAGGAGATAAAGGCAAGAGGATCAAACTTGAAAGGTCATCCTTGACTTTGTGGAGTTCAAGACCAGCCTGGGGTACCTCAGCTGGGGGTGGGATGGGGTGGCGGCAGTGGAGGAGGGGTGACATAATCTGTATATGCAAATTCTTAACATTCTAGAGCTGGAGGGAAGCTAGACAAGTTTGGCCTTGGGTTTATTATACTGAAGATTGTTCTGAGGAGATGTGAGAGGGATGTTGAATTGTCACCAAACCACTTGCCTAGCATCTATGAGCTCCTGCTTTTGACTGCCAGCACTGTGAAACACAGCAAGTGCCCCCAAAGACCCCTGAACGTACACCAAGAGGGCAAGGGCAGTCCTATGAAGAACTGTTGGTGAGCCATGTACGTTCTTGCTAATCTACAAAGCCACAAGGTCTAAGCTGGTTGTATTGGTGCACGTCTGTAAATCCAGGGGGGAAATGCAGAAGGACGGCACAGGGAAGGGCATCCCAAGCCACATAGCCAGACACTATCCCAGACAAACAAAGGGACAATAAAAAAGCAAAGAAAACCAAACTTTACCATCTTTATTATCTTTGTTGGGGAAAGCATAAGTCAGATGATATCTGCTCCACGGATGACTGTGAGGTTCGTGGGACCAACTCTCTCCCTCTCTATCCCCACTTGTTCATTCATCTGTTTGTTTGGTTTTTAAAGATAGGGTCCCACACTGTACCCTAGGCTGACTTTGAATTCATAGTACTCCTGCCTCAGCCTTCCA
This sequence comes from Ellobius talpinus, assembly GCA_001685095.1. Classification (NCBI taxonomy): domain Eukaryota; kingdom Metazoa; phylum Chordata; class Mammalia; order Rodentia; family Cricetidae; genus Ellobius; species Ellobius talpinus. The sequence goes on along the minus strand of LOJH01004253.1, from coordinate 29,829 downwards.
AGCACTGGACTTTATGGATTCACTTAAGGATGGATTAGAATTGGAAACACATGAACAAATTTGGCAGTTGCTTTGGATTTGCCTGTTGTCATACCAGGTGTGACCTGCCAGCCACATGATGCTGGGACTTAAGACATTGCACTGATGTTATTTTGAGCTCTCTGTGTAATTTGATAATAGATTTGGAATGGAGGCATTATTTCTTAAGGAAAAAAAATCTCAGGTGGACTGTCTGAAGTAAAATACATTTAAACAACATAACAGATTGTGATCAGTGGCTTTAATTCATCTTCTGCCAGCACTAGCATTCATTATCTCATTTGTCTGGCTGGCTACACAAACTTTCCAGCTTTGGTCACTGTGTGTAATGGGATTTGTGGGTGTTGTCTGTTTCTATTTCTTATGATGAATTTCTAGGAAGAGAATTATGGATAGTAAATGTATACACATCTGTAAACCCATTGTTATAGACTGCTAAATTGTTTCCTGAAAGGCTAGACCACAGGACACTCCCACCAGTGGCCTTGAATTCTCTGTGGTCCTCCTGCCTTAGACTTCTGAGATGCAGGGTTACAGGCATGCAACATTGTCCCTGTTTTAAATAGGATAACAAGACTCCTAAATTCACCCTGTTTCTGTCACAATTTGTTTCTCCAGGTCCTCTGAGCCTGTTTTCTTTTGGATTTCCTTTTTAGCAGGCTCAAAATTTAGGAAAGGAGTGGTTTTTGGCTGGAGGAAGGCTCGGTGGGCGATTTCCCTAATATTTGCTCCTGTGGGAACCACAGAGTCTGCCCCCTCCCTGGGCAGACTCAGTCACTTCCAGTCATTAGGGGGCAAGGTCTGAGTTGCTCAGCACCTCCTACGCTGAGGCTAACACATGGACACAATCTTCCTTCACAGAGGAAGGACAGCCTGTTATTTCGTAGCTGTGGCTGCCTTCTAGCAACAGGAGGCCAGGAACAATATTCTCAGTAAAAACACATATCTATCCTAAGTGGCTGTTACCCTTTAAATGCTAGAATGTGACCCCGAGATTCACTATACTCAGCCGGAAACCCTTCTAAAGGAGCATGTTTCCATGCTCTGAAACTGATTCAGATGAAGGGGCAACTAGGGAGTCTCAAGAGGCTTTGTGGGAAGTCTTAAGTGGCTAAGTGATGAATTTATGGTATAGTCAGTCCTATTAGTCTACATGTGATGGGTGTTCATTATAGCTCAGATATTGCTTATAGCCCACGTCTTAGTTACTTTTCTCATTGATGTGATAAAATGTCTGATAGAAAGTACACAAGGAAAAGTTTATTTGGAGCTGGGCGGTGTTGGTACAGGCATTTAATCCCAGCACTCAGGAAACAGGCAGGCAGATCTCTGTGAGTTCGAGCCCAGCCTGGTCTACAGAGTGAGCTCCAGGACAGGCTCCAAAGCTTCAGAGAAACCCAGTCTTGAAAAAACAAACAAACAAACAAAAACAACAACAACAACAAGTTTTATTTGGGCTGACTTGCAGCTTGGGGGGTATAGTCTATCATGGAAGGGAAGGCACCGTGCTGAGGGCGAGATGGGTGCCGGTGTTCGGTGCCCTTTCCCCCTCCCCCCATTTATTCAGTAAAGGACCTTGGCTCATGGGGCAGTGTTGTCTGTGGGGTCTTCTCTTTCTAGTTAAGCTCCTCAGCAGGCATCTCACTGCTACACCCATGAGGTGACAATTGAAATCAGCCTTTATAGTCTACGTGTTTACTTCTAGGGTATGGGTAGAAACAAGCCCCAACATTCTCTCCCTCTCCGTCTCTCTCTGTCTCTGACTGCCTCTCTCTCTCTGTATGCATGCATGCATGTATGTATGCATACATGAGGGCAGGTGCCCAAAGATGCTGGAGGCATCGGACACCCTGGAACTGGAGTTGCAGGTGGTTTGCTTGCTGTGGTGGCTGGGAATTAAACTCCAGATCTCTGGCCGCCAGCCTGAGCCCCAGCTGTTCTGAAGGAGCATTGCATGCTGTGTTCCTGCGATGCTTTTGGGGGTACACTGACCTAGAGTGGGGGTTTCTCATACTCCCCACAGTCACCTTAGATTTCTCTTCACTAGACATTTAAAACTCACAAAGAAGCAGTTTCCCTTGGCTCTTGGGATAAATCACTTCTTTACCATGGACTTGTCTGGTTTCATTCCAGGTATCTCTCTTCTTCAGGTCTTCTTGACACCCCCTCTCTAGACCAAAAACCCAGCATACTCCCCCTGGTCCCTGGGCTTTTGCACATTCTAATAGTTTTGTCCAAAAGGGACTGTTTCCTCCTGAACATGGTTCCTGGCTCAGTCCCCATGCCAGCTCCCTCCTTCCTCCAGTTTTACTGGGATTGTTAAACGGAACTCAAATGTCACATCTTCAGGAAAGGCTGTCCCCAGTGCCCCAGAAGGATGGTGTCTGGCCTCTGATTTATGCTATCAGAGTATCTTGTGGTTTGAGAGACTCTGTAGCTTGTGAAGCTATGTTTATCTGGGTCATTCATGTTTGATGTTGGTCTCTCATTGGTGTGTGAGTGACATCAAGGGAAAGCCTGCTGTTTCTCACTTACTTGGGCATGACTGCCTGCTAAATGCTGGGTAGAGCATTGTCAAACTCACTGCACATAGGCACTCAACAACTGATCCAATGCTACTGATTGCGTGGCTGGGCTGGACTGAGAGTTGAGTACCTTAGCATGCAGTTCCTTCCCATAGTGATTATCTCTTATGGCAAAAAAGAACACCATTAAGAGAGGAGACTGACTATAAGACAGGTGTGTGTGAATGTATATATACATATATAATTTACCCACTAGTGGTGTGAACTTGTATTACCTTTGAGTCCCATTTTAAAACAGAAGCAATAGCTTTGCATTTCCTTCATCCTTAGACATCATAAGACTTCAGCATGGCATCACTCATCAGTGAGGAAAAACAAGTCATGTCAATAAATTAGTAAGCAAATAACTCAAACTCACAATCCTTTTCTCCACTCCTCGATCCTCTCATCTTCACTCCAACATTAAATGCATACGTTGATTATAAAACACCCAGTTCCCAGACATGTCTATGCTAAAAACAAAACAAAACGCACTTGTCAATTTCAGCCAAATGTGGCAACACTCACCTACATTTCTACTTTTCTTCTCCTTGCTGCCAATTACCTGGCACAAACAACTTAAGGAGAAGAATTTATTTTGGCTTGTGGTTTTAAAAGTGTCAAGTGTGCCATGGTAGGAGGAATGGTAGGGCAATGCAGCTTATGCCATGATAGCGAAAACGCAGAGCAGTTCAGAGAAGACACTGCCCCCTTGGCAGAACATGCTGCCAGTGACCTGCCCTTTCAGCTTGGCCCCACCTCCCACTTTCTATCCTCTGAGAAGGTGACTCCATCAAGGCCTTAGTCCACTGATTAGATCAGAGCCCTCAGCATCCCCAGCACTTCCACAAAATCCATTAGCTGGCAAGCAAGTACCAAAGACAAGAGCCTGCGAGGGATGATTCATATGTAAACCGTAAGAACTACTAGGGAAGACAGTTGCTCAACGAGTCAAGTAAGAACATGCCTAGAATCTTAGCACGTTGAAAGCTGAGGCAGGAGGATCACCAGTTCAAAGTCAACTTAGGCTTCTTAGACCCTGTCTTAAAAAATGAAAAGGGCTGGTTGTGTAGCTCAGAAGAGTACTTGCCTATGTTATGAGGCTCTGGGTTTAGTCCCCAGTAATGAAAATAAAAGATGACTCTGAATATTCGAAGTGATGTGTGAATTATTTACTACATGTCTGATGTCCCCAAACCTTCGCCACTGTTAACACTGCCATTTCACTTTGTAAGGGTTTGTCTGTGTCCAGTCTGATGTCTTCTTGATGGGCTTGTTCTTTACCCCCAACCCAAAGATCTGGTGAATGCGGAGCACACAACAGATGCTGGTAGTGTAGCCTGAGCAGTCACAGCTGTGAAGAGCAAAGCTGTGTGTGGGTGGGGGTGGGGGGTTGGGGTGTCACCTCCTGCATAGGAGGGTAGCAGTGAAAGGGACCAGGGTGGGGCTCCCTGGCTCCTTGGCTAAACAGTCAAGGGTGGAGAAGGCCCTGTTTGGTGGGCCTGTGTTTGCTGCTTGTCTGTTGTGGTCAGGATGTTATTGTCCTTTCTGTGTTTTCAGGGACTAACATGGGCACATGCTTATCCTAAGAGGCCACTGCCGGGTGTTCCTGGTTCCAGAGCTATTACCTGGCCCAGGCCTTCATTACGTTTTGCTTTGCCATTTCTTCCCAACTCAGTCCCTCCCAACATTCTCCCCTAGAGCCAATTCAATCCCGTGCCACACACAGGAACAGGGGCGCTGCAGCCATCTGGTTCCCTCCTGGAATACTCACGTCAGTTCCCCGGATTTCTGCACAGGTGCTTTGTCAAAGATAGGGAACTGTGTAATTTGTGGTCCTCATAATGTGTAGACGATGCTGTCAGCTCCCCGAGTTTGTCTGGTATAGAGTGTCCCCCCAGTCAGGCCCTGTTTCCGTTCCCTAGCTGTCACGGCTTGAGCAGGAAATGTCCCCAGGAGATTTGGGCATTGAAACACTGGGTTTCCCAGTTGGTGGTTCAGAGCTCTAGGAAGTGTGCCGGTCTTGTGGGGAAGGACATCACTGGAGGTGGGCTTTGTGTGGGGGAAGTACATCACTGGGGGGGCTTTGAAGTTTTAAAGCCTTGCTCCATCCTCAGGTCTTTCTCTCTCTGCTTCTTGCTTATGGTTCAAGATGTGAGCTCTCAGCTTGATGCTTCATCCAGTCACCACATCTGCCACTTCCCTGTGGTGTTGGCTTCTTCCCCTTTGGAGCTGTATGCCCAAATAAATCCTTTCTTAGACAAGCTGCCTGGGTTATGGTGTTTTGTCGTGTCAGTAGAAAAGTAACTGAAACTAATCTGATTAAATTCAGTGTGTGATTTTTTTTAAAATTGCAATGATTTTTATAATAAAGTTTTATTTTGTTTTAGAAAAGTAACTAATATGGCGGCCTTTCTTCTGTCTGGCCCTAGACTGTCCCTCACTCCCTGCTTGGCTTCAGGCTCAGTGAAGCCTCAGCTTCCTCCAATTTATGGAATATTCTTCCACCTTATCTCTTCCCTCAGGTCTAGAAATCTCCACCTCTCTTCATTCTGTCAGCCACCGCCTGGCTCCAGCTTTCCATTTCAGAACACCTTTAAGAACATAATTCCAAAATAGCGATCTCTTCTAGGTTATGCAGACTTGGCCCACGGAGATGTTTCAGGGGCTAAGGGTGCTTGATGTTAAACCTGATGGCTTGGGTTCAATCCCTGGAACCCACATAGTAGAAGGAGAGAACCAACTCTTGCAAGTTGTCCTCTAATCTCTCTCTCTGTCTCTCTCTCTCTCTCTCACACACACACACACACACACTAAAAACACATAAATAAAATCAGGTTACATAAACTCCTTGAGGGCAGGGACTCCCCCTGTTTATATTAATGCTATAGTGTTTATATGTAGTTCACACACTCAGGTGCTACCAAGCAGGGTCAAAGGGTCCATCACTCCATCACTTGTCACAAGAATCTTCAACAGAAAAAGATGCAAAGTGTGTCTTTTGTGAAGCTACTTTACTTCTTCTGAGGGTTCTTCCTTTGAACCCCCTTAAGGGTGCAAAGGCGCCATCCTGTTCCCTGCTGGTCAGAGGTGCAGATGCTGTTAGCAATGTGGGTTCAGTCAAATGCATCCCTGCATGCATGGACCCCACGCTCAGGTGCAGACAGCGCATGTTTCAAACCAATGGTTGTTTGCATACGGGTTGGTTATGTTTGGATATGAGGTAGGAGAGTTTAAGGCAGGGTCCACTTTGGTTTGGTGACCTGGATTTAGGTTCCAGAGAGCAAGGTCGTGTCTGAGGTCCCCTCATCTGTTCTGGATGCTGGGGAAGGCCCTGAACACCAGCATCTGTAAGAGCTCTGACTGACCTTTCCAGATCTCAAGAACATTTTATCACAGGGAATCATTCTAAGCTAATGGTTACATCTGAAGGCAGAAATTCAATGGTGTTTTGGAGTAAGCTAAACAAACAAACAAACAAAACCCCCCAAACTCCATTTGGTGAATGGCGAAGTATACCAGAACATCTTTGTTGTGTTATGTGGAGCCTTAAAGCTTTAGGTGTTTTTTTTGAAGCTTTAGAGATTTTTTTTCCCTCCTTTTCTTCTTCCTCCTTTCCCTCCCTCCCACTCTTGCGGCACTGGCGATTGAACTAGAGTCTCCTGCAAGCTGGGCAAGCACTGTAGCACATCCCCCACCTCAAGAAATCACCAAAGTGTACCTTAATCCAACCAAGCTGGTAATGATTAGCCACCACAAAACTCTCCCTCCCACCGCTAAGATTTACTTTTATTTTATGTGTAAGCTTGTCTGCAGGCACGTGTGTGCACCATATCTGTGTCTGATGCCCACGGAAGCCAGAAGAGGGCATCAGATCCCCTGGAACTGGAGTTACAGATGGTTGTGAGCGGCCACGTGGAGGCTGGGAACCAAACCACCACCCTCGGCAAGAGTGGTAGTGCTTTTAATTACCGATCACTCTCTTTTGTCCACTTCTACATTCTTTTGAGTCTCAGGTTGGCTCAGGTTGGCCTAAGGCTATAGTATAGCTGATAATGACCTTGAACTTCTGATCCTCCTACCCCCAACTCCCAAGTGCAGAGAGTACAATCAGGTGCTACCATGCTTGGCTAGTGGAGTCCTGAGCATTGAATGTAGGGTTTCATGAATATTGAGCCAGTACCTCACCAACTGAGTTGCATCCATAGCCCCTGAATGTCTTTTTCCAATGACCAAATTGAATTGTCATCTTTCTCTTGTGGCCCAAGTGCTTGGCAAGGCTCAAACCATCACTGAACAGTAGATGGTTTTGAAGTTTCTCATCAAAGAGTCTAATTTTTCTTGCGCTATTTTAAGCAGGCAAATAGAAGCTATCAAGGGGTGAGCTCTCACCAGATTTTGTAGACCTTATTCAGCAAGAGATCTTGTTCTTCAGATCTTTCTGAGCCTCACGATTCTTGTCAGAATAGTTATTTGCCTTTTAGTTTTCCCCCAGACCCAATACTTTTCTATAAAAGACTCAACTGAAGTCACACACTTCCAATTATGTTGTTGCCTCCATGGTGAGAGCCCAACATACTTGAAAAATATTTTAAACTCTCTTTCAAGAACCATTTTTTTTCCTCCACTGGACTTTCATGTAGAGCAATGGAGACTGTTTTTATACCTTGCTGGTGTATTAATCAAACCCAGCCCTAATAAGACAAGAGACTCCTTTGTCTCAGTAGCAGCCCAGTGTCTTTTAGAAATGCTGAGTGGTCAGTCCGGCTGGACTCACAGCAGCAGAGCCATTATTCAAAGAGCTTCTCGTGCTGCCTGATGACCCTGAGAAAGGATAAGCAAGCTTTCTCTCTAATCTCAAAGGCGTTCCTCCTGCAGACTGGCTTTGTGGGGAAAGCCACAGTTACCATTTGCCTTTTTATTTAATTTCATTTTTTTAAACATAAACGATGCCGGCTATTGAGAACTCTCTTCCCTTCAACTCCAGAGCCCCACTTTGAAGGATCTCTGCTTTGTCTTGGAGCTGCTAACCCTGGGTGATGACTGGAAGGCTTAGGTTGTCCTAGGCTTTGAATCCCACTCCAGCCTGGTTAAAGTGCAAAGACCAACATTCAAAACAATACCCAAGTGTACCTGAACAAGTTGAACTATCTGACATTGCTATGCAGTAGGTAATCCTTTAGTATTGTCTGTATAGAGAGGTAGCTGGCAGGCAAACGTCAGCTAAGTAGTTATAAAAGAATTACTAGTATAAGCCGGGGGTGGTGGCACATGCTTTTGTCCCAGAACTCAGGAGGCAGAGGAAGGTGGATCTCTCTGTGAGTACGAGGCCAGCCTGGGCTACAAGACCTAGCTCCAGCATAAGCTCCAAAGCTACGGAGAAACCCTGCCTTGGAAACCCCTCAGGGGCCTTATGGTTTCATCAGCACTTTTATTTTAAAGTTCTGTTTTTGAACTTAGGACTTTTTGCAGTTTGCAGACAGGGTATGATGTAGCCTAGGCTAGGCCAGAAATCCTAGTAGAGGCTGGCCTGTTTCCCTGATTCTCCTATCTCTACCCCCTAAGTGCTGGGGCCACCTCACAGTGCCATATTTTCTTTTATAAGCAAAGGATTTTTTGATTCAGTATCGCTGCCTGAGACGCGTGCTTCGGTCAGCGCAGGGGCTGATGAGCTGGTTGTGGATATGGAGGGGGGCGGCTAACAATTCCTCAGCAAGTGTCTTTCAGCACATGGGGAGGTGGGCGTGAGTTTTCCCGTTGCTGGGTGAATCACAACAGATCCGGGCACCTGCAGGATAAGTCAGTCAGCACTGATGCATCATAGACACGGTCTTCACTTCTCCATGCTGGGGCTACAACCGTGTGTCACCACAGCCAGGGTTCTGGGGACTGAACTTGGCTTGTACAGAGAACATTTACAAACTGAGCTGCCTCCTCGGCCTCTGTATGATATGGGATTCCCCTCTGCATGCTGTGAATATGTTTTATTGACATTGGTTAATAAAGAAGCTGCTTTCGGCCAATGGCTTAACAGAGTAAAGCTAGGCAGGAAAACTAAACTGAATGCTGGGAGAAAGAAGACAAAGGAGAAGCCATGTAGCCACCCGCAGGAGAGAGACGCTTCCGCTGGAGCCCATCAAAACCTTGCCGGATAGCCACAGCCATGTGGTGATACACAGATTAATAGAAATGGGTTAATTTAAGTCAGAAGAGTTAGCCAGAAATACGCTTAAGCTATTGGCCAAACAGTATTGCAAATANATTGGTTAATAAAGAAGCTGCTTTCGGCCAATGGCTTAACAGAGTAAAGCTAGGCAGGAAAACTAAACTGAATGCTGGGAGAAAGAAGACAAAGGAGAAGCCATGTAGCCACCCGCAGGAGAGAGACGCTTCCGCTGGAGCCCATCAAAACCTTGCCGGATAGCCACAGCCATGTGGTGATACACAGATTAATAGAAATGGGTTAATTTAAGTCAGAAGAGTTAGCCAGAAATACGCTTAAGCTATTGGCCAAACAGTATTGCAAATAATATAGTTCCTGTGTGTTTATTGTGGGACTGAGTGGGAGAGAAACCTCCGCCAACATCTGTAATTGTTCTTTTTTTCATTAGTATGTGAGGGACAGTGACTGCCCAGTGCTATAAAATCTCTCCTGTGAAGGAAACCAGTAAGATGAAAGCTTTAGAACAGTCGTGATAAATAACTGCTAAGGTATCTGCATTTTTATTTTCAGATCTTTTCCTTAAAAATATTCTGTGTTTGCAAGACAACAGACCTTCTCGCCTGCTTGGCCTTCGGATGGTTCTTCTCCTTAGAATTCTACTGTTTCAAAAATATCAGTAGTTTTTTTTTTCATGGAGCTAAAAGGACACACTCAGTGAATTGTCTGTATTAGCCAGTGTTCTTCCAAGAAACAAAATTCACAGCATGTTATAGATTTTATATGTAGATGAAGAAATTCATTATAGGGACATAGTTCACATGATTACGGAGCCTGTCACATTCAAAATATGTGTTTTGTGCCAGTGGGATTGAGGCAGAAGAATCACTGGTGATGATGGTGCCCACAGTCTGCCGGAGAACTCCTTCTGTTGAGGGCCCAGTAGCCCCGTTCATTGGCTGCTTGTGGTGTGGGGGTCATTTACAGCCTGCAGTGCAATTGCCTCACTCAAAATTCAACAATTTAAAAATTCATCTCAACTCAAAATACCCACTAAATTGGCACATAAAATTAACTGGTTAGTCATTAGGAAGAAGAGGATAGAAGGAGACACTGTATGCTATACTCCTCTTTGGGAGGTGAATTAATATATATGGACATAAAGACCCTGAGAAGTTCGGTGATGAAGATATCTTTTTCTATGTATGTAACCTGGGCTGTCACAAATTTATTTGCTCATAGACGCTTCTCTATAAAACTCATTATAAAACGTTTTTTCCCCTCTTATACCAGTGCTGAGAGGAGTACAATCAAGCACATTTAAGCAACTGACTAATTTGGAGATGAAACTGATGACAGCAGCTTGATTAACAGAAGCTAGAAGCCCAGGTGGTATCATCTTGGTGTGTTTGATGCTTACCATTTACCATTTAATGGTGGATAAGCCTGGTGCCAAAGGATGGGTGGTGCAGACATGTAGAGACGAGAAGGAGGAAGATGCACACAGAGGTACCTGAGACAGCTGGGTGAGATCCCGTTGCTGTTTCGGCCTCATTCCCTGATTAGAAACACTGTTGAACAAAGAGAAGGTGGTCTCCACCTTTTCAGTTCCTGTAGATCATCCCCTGGGTGGAAGTCCATGCTTGGCAAGGGTGGTGTGAGCCACAGGGGTGCTTCAGGGTCTCTGGGTCCAACACAAAATAAACAAATGATCAGGACACAGAAATAGACTGGAGTGAAGTTCAGTAGTGCACGATTGACAGATGTGCACAAAGCCCCAGACTGAGTCTTCATCATGAGAAACAGAGAGAAAGGAGAGAGAGAGAGATCGAGAGAGAGAGATCGTAAGTTGAAAAGACAATCTGAGTACATGTGCCCCAAGGATTCATGTGTTTACAGCTAGTCCCATTTTGAGGAACTTAGTGTTTGGAGGTTGGTCCTGTTACAGGTGACTAAGTTTTGGTCAGGGTAGAGTTTCTATGACTGAATCCTGGTGTCTGCAACGAAAGGGAGGAGAGTCAGGACAGATGCGCGCACGTGTGTGTGTGTGTGTGTGTGTGTGTGTGTGTGCCCTGTATCACTTTGGAACTCTTGGAGAAGGCCATCCATCCACAGGTCTGCACCACCTGCCTTGAGCCTCCAGAACCACATGCCCAACTAAGCTTCTTTTCTTTATAACACACCCAGCCTCAGGTATTTCATAATAATGATGTAAAAGGAACAAAGACAGAAAATTGGTACTAAGAAGTGGGGCTGTTGCTAATTTTAAAAATGTCCCAGATTGCGCTAACAGCTTTGGAATTGGTTGGAAGACTTTGGAGGAACCAAACAAGAATGCTCTGTGTCAAGGGTTACAAGCGATGGCAGGGAGGATTTGGAAAACCGGACGAGGGGCTGATCTTGGAAATAAGGAATGTGGGGGAAAGTGGAAAGGGCTGTCTTACAAGACAGGGAACTTGGTATGTTGATGTGAGTCCTGAGACTTTCTGGAAGGCTAACCCTAACAATGATGGGCTGATTTATCTGCTGGAGATCTCAAAACAGCAAAGCCCTGAGTCTGGGACATGGGGATCCTTGACTGTTTGCAGGAGGAGTCATAGAGAGACTTCAAAGTGAAAGGAAACATCAGGAAAATCTAGTCACATAGCTACTTGCTAAGAGATAAATAGAATTGTTGACCTTGGGGAGAATGGGTAAAGGTGTTCCAGGGTGCTTCTAAATACCTCACTTCCCCCACCCCAGGCTTGCAGAATTTATAAGAAGGAGATATCAGGGACCGAGCTCAGGGCAGGGTCCAAGGGCTTGGAATTTCTCTCTCCAGCTCCAGTGGGTGAGGCACTTACGGATGCAGCTGTGATTCAAATGTGTAAGCACAGTTAGTGCCATGGTAACTCCACCTAGACTTCAAGGGAAAACCTGGGAATCCTAGACATTTGCTACAGGATCGGTCTCTGCAGAGAGTCCCCATGGGATGACCGCTGGTGGGGTTGTACATGTGGAGTCCACAGCAGTCTCCAGAACACTTTACATAAACACATAGACACAGAAGCACAGAGACATGCAGACAGACACACAGACACAAGACACATAGACATACAAACCCAGAAATAGACAGACAGACACACAAGCATAAGAACACACAAGCACAGGGACATACAGACACAGGAACATACAGACACAAGGACACAAAAACACACAGACAGAAACACACACAGAAGCACACAGACACAGAGACTCATAGACAGACAGACACATAAGCATAGGGACACATAAGTATAGAGACACACAAGCACAGGGACATACAGACACAGGGACATACAGACACAGAAACACACAAACACAGAAACACACACAGAAGCACAAAGACACAGAGACCCACAGGCAGGCAGATACACAGAATCCTGCCTCTCATGTGACTCTCTACACTACCTGAGACTCTGCTAACAACAAGGCTGTAACCAGACACAGGCTCTTGAGCTCAGGACCAGAACTGTGAATCCAAACAAAGCTCTTTATGAGTTGCCCACATTCATGCACTTAACTATATAGTAAAAGAAAGTAGATTGAGACAGCCTCTGTTTTTCCTTTTGTACATGCACAGGCTTCAGATACATATATTTTTTTATTGCAAGAAAAACCTCCAATGAAACATCTCATTTATCATAATGGAAAACTTGATGAGGCCTATAGTCAACTGTGTGGCAATGCGAGGTGAGTCATGGAAAGTTGCATAGCTCAGTCGGCAAACAAGTGCTAAGTCCAAACAGTCAATCCACAGATAAGGATCCTGCTGAAGTAGTAGCTGCCTCCTCCTGAGTGCAATCTGCGGCATACCTCCCCCACCACACAGGCCCCACAGTCCTTTTCCCTGGTCTCAGATGACAGAAGTGGGCATTGCAGAGAGTCAGGTAGGCAGAGAACAGAAGGAGTAGAGAGTGGCCAATCAAGGGGTTGACAGCGGCTGACTGTTTCAATTTGGGAAAGATGCCCTTGAAAGGGACACCTCTCAAGAGGTGAGTCGTGTGCACACGCTGGTTGGTTTTACCTGTCAACTTGACACAAACTAGAATCACCTGGAAAGAGTATGTTAATGAGGAATTATCTAGGGTCCTATAGGCATGTTTGGGGAGGGCTGTATTGATCAATGATAAAGGAAGACCCAATTTACTATGGGCGACATTTCCTAGGCAGGACACCCAAAACACTTAAAGAAGGGAGAGCTAGCACAGGCAAGCAGACAAGCAAAAATATATATCCCTCTCCCTGTTTTTGACTGTGGATATGACATAACCAGCTGTTTGAGTTCCTGCCTTGATTTCCCTGAAGTGACGGATTGTGATCTGGAATTATATTTTCTTCTTTAAAAAGCAACCGGCTTTGTCAGGTAACTAAAACAGTTCTAAAGTTTATAGCACACCATTCTCCCACAGTGAAATCTGGAGAAGTTCTGATGACTTTTAGGACAGGGGAGGGGTGAATGGCTATGCATTGAGACACTCTGATGCCCACTGAGGCATAGATTTGTGTGCAAGGGTGTAGGAGTCCAGGTTTGCCTCCCATCTCATACACTGAACAAGAGAGCACAGCTCCAGGATGCTACAGACATGAGCTGCACAGCATGGCTTTCTTTGCTGCAATGAAAGCTTTAAGGGCCCAACCTTTCCCACATGCCATCCATGCACAGGCAATCATTTTGGTGTCAAATTCAGTTTTGTGTCTTTCCGAATCAGACCCTTTTCCACCTCCTGTCCCCAGAGGCCTCCATGACAGCGAGTGCTGCCACTATCACAGAGCTGGCTGCTTCAGTCTCCTCTGGGTGCAACGGAGATGGTCTAGTGTTTAAGGGCACTGATGGGTGGAATACTGTCTGCCTAGTTGAATCCTCAGGGCCTCTGGTTTCCACAACTGCTTCTTTGACATAATTGACAGGTAGAATTCCGGATAGGTAGGACAGGAGACAAGACACTGGTTGATAGATTGCCCACTTCTCTCCACTCCTGCCTTTTCTTAATGGTGGCCTCCTGTGGTCTTTCTGGAGATGACCCACTTAACCTAGAGTCTGGGGGTATTTGGGAAGAAGCCACAGCTCTCTTGGCAACCTACAACCTTTGCTTTGACCCCTCTTCTTTTTCGCTCACCTCGCCCCTCACTTCTTCAATTGCTCCAATACCCTGTAGGCTTTGCCCTAGCCTCTTGTTTTCTAGGGAGGCAATGCCAGTATAAAAACATGGAGGTCAAGCTGGCTCATGGGGCACTTGTATGCAAGACATAATGGGAATGCAATTAATACTTTATCAGAAAAGGGTAGAGCCTTCAACTCAGCCCTGAGCCACCAGCAAGAGCCATTGACTGCATTTTAAAAGAATGGAAGTCAGAGCCATGTCCAGATGGGATTGGAGGCCTCAGGACAGCTCCAAGAGCACCCCCATCTCTCTGAGCACTGCCAACTCTGCTCTAGTTTTTTCTATTTTACCCTGTTGTCTCTGTGCATTGTCAATGGCCAGTGGAAGCTTCCAGTCAGGCTGGTATTGCCTGCTGGTCTGCTCCAGCTATCTCTCAGGAACAAATTACTGTTTTTTTTAAGACTCCACTTATAAAGTTGCATGGATTTGGATCCTATTTTTTTCTCATAAAGGCTGTAATTTTCATGCATGATTTTTGAAAACATCAGGTGTGTTTGGGATACAGATGTAATATAGCAGAAATGCTAGCCTCCTGAGCAGATGCAGCACAGAGCCCCATAGGAAGGAAAGATGCAGCAGAAATTATCTCTAGGGATGCAGAGAATGGCATCCAGATGATTGTATGATTATTGGTTTACTTTTTATGTCAGGTTTTAAGAACTCAATCTTTCTTAGCTGGGTGTGACAGGCACGCCTGTAATCCCGATCCTCAGGGTGTGGATGTGGTTGTGGGAGGATCAGGAGTGTGCTGGCTGGCTGGTTTTGGGTGTCACTATGACACCAGCTAGAGTCATCAGAGAGGAAGGAGGACCAGTTGAGGAAATGCCCATATGAGATCCAGCTGGAAGGCATTTTCTTATTTAGTGACCAATGGGGGAGGGTGCAGCCCATGGTGGGTGGTGCCATCCCTGGGCAAGTGGTTCAAGGTTTTATTACAAGGTGAGCTGAGCAAGCCATGGGGAGCAAGACAGTAAGCAGCATCCTTCCCATGACCTCTGCATCTGCTCCTGCCTCCAGGTTCCTGCCCTGTTTGAGTTCCTTCAATGATGAACAGTGCTGTGGAAATGTAAGCTGAATAAACCCTTTCCTCCCCACTTGCTTTTTGATCATGGTGTTTCATCACAGCAGTAGAAACCCTGACTAAGACCAGGAGTTTAAGGTCAGCTTCAGCTACATGGTAAGATGAAGCCCAGACTATTCTACGAAAACCCCAAATGAACAAACCAACTGTGCTGGTTAGTTTTTTTTTTCACCTTGACACAAGTCAGAGTCACCTTGGAAGATGAAGCTTCAATTGAGAAAATGTCCCATAAGACTAGCCTGTGGGGTATTTTCTTGGTTAATGATTGCTGTGGGAGGGGAGGGGCCTGCCCACTGTGGGCAGTGCCACCCCTGTATAAGTGGTCCTGGGTTGTAGAAGAAAGCAAGCTGAACAAGTCATGGAGAAACAAACCAATAAACAGTGCTCTTCCGTGGTCTCTGCTTCAATTCCTGCCTCGGGCTCCTGCCTTGTCTTCCCCTGGGGACCCACTGTAACCTGTGAACCAAACACACCTTCCTTTCCAGACTGCTTTTGGTCATGGCATTTTATAACAGTAATGGAGAGCAAACAAAGACACAAAGAACCACACCTCCACAACCCAGTCTTTCTCCACGGCTGCGTAGAGAATTTTATAAAACTTTCCTGTGGAGTTTTATAAAATGATTATGCTGTGTAATTTAGGACCTCCTGGGTCCATCCTCCTTTTCCAATATGTTCTGTGCAAGTCTGGCTACATCAATGGAGACTCACTTGTTTTAGGGTTTATTGTTGGGCCCAGCCAATGTCTGGCACGAAAAGGAGACTGTAGGGTGGGTGATGGTACTGTCAATACTTTAGTAATAATACTCTTGGCTTGTGTGCCAGCCATTTCTTGCCGGGACTCTGACTGGTTAAGAGCTTTCTTGGGAGGTGTGTGCATTCTTTAACCTTCAGCAAGTGAGTGAGCAAGGTGGGTTCATAAACGCTTGTTAGAGTCATTCCCACCTATCGTAACTGGAGATGAACAAGAGCAGAAGGACATTTCACTACATCTTCAAACAGAAGGAAGAGTCTCTTCCCCAGTAAATGGACACCCGAGAAACAGCATGATAGCCTGCGCTTGAAAGCATGCCATCGAAAACACCAACCACTCTGTTTCCCAGTGAGTCAGAAGATGGCTCTGGTAGACAGCCATGTCTCCAGGTCATGATCGTGACTCAGTTATAACTGTGTGATGCTGTGTGGATAGCCTGATGAACGGAACACCAGAAAGCAGCAGAATATTTGACCTGTCAGGACAGAAATCCTGTGAACTGTGATGATTGCTACGAAGTCATTAGTAAAGCAAAGACACTGGAAATTGATGGCCCTGGAAGGTTTGTACTTTTAAAATAAACTCAGAGGTATTTGTTCGTCATCATCTGCAGTTCAGACACTATTCTGGTCTTCTTACCATATTGCCTGTCATCTTTGGATGGGCTTCTATCATGACCGGAATCTTGCTTCCCTGTGCCTCAGAACAATCGAACTGAGTGGGCTTTTGTTTTATCTCTTTTATAAATGAGGGGGTGACAACTGGGCCAACACAGTTGATAAGGGATAAAACTGTGGCTAGAGGCGACTTCAGAAGTCCTTCCTGTGTCCCTGGACTCCTGCTGTCTCAAGTCCCATTGGGAGAGAATCCAAGAACTCACAATGTGTTGCCTGTTCTGACCTGGCATTGCCTGAGCCATCGGCAAGAGGTCCATCCTGGCTTGTGACAGTAGCCAGGGCTCCTCCTTTGTGCTTTCTCCTAGGTGGGACTCCCTTAGGCATTGTCAAGTGTCATTCTTGCTGCAGTGGCACAGCACACCGATATTAGGCAGCGAGACAATCCCTTTAGGGTAATGGCTGGCAGTTACCATGAACCAAGTCCTACAACCACCTGGGGAAGTTGGGGGACACCATCACATCAGGAGATCACCTGCCATGCTATGAGGTAGATCATGGAGCCTAGAGTAGACAGGGACCACTTACAATGAAAGCAGAAACTTTGATCCACTCTCGAAGACCTGCTTCTAAATCGATCCTCTCAGCAGGCAGAAGACCAGCTTGTGTTTTTATGTCCCGTGGATAAGACAAGCTTTTGTACAAGAAGGTAAAACAAAAGCTTGGTTTTTTTGGTTTTTTTTTTTAACATTTAGTACTTCTCAGATATCCTTCTAAGTGCGTGTTTAGATCCTCAACAGTGGCCCAGTCGTGAAGAATTCATTTAGTTCCTTTGGGAGAACATGGGGGAGGATGGCACCTAGAGACGAAGCTGGGGTACCTCCTTGCACTTGACCTCATGGGCTGCTGTTGGCAAGCCAGCCAGGTGAATGCGGTTAGAGTCTGTGCTCTGCAGAGAGGCTGCCTGGGTTCCTAGCCCAGACCCTGAAACTTGCCACTGTATGCCTCAGTTTCCTTGTGAAATGAGAAGAGCAAGCCCAGGGCTTGGAGGGAAAGCCTTTTGCTTTGCATCAGGTAATGCTCATAAGGCATAGAGAACAGCATAGTCCATGTGTTCACGACTCTTCCCACAATTTTCACTTTTCAGAGGCTCAGAGTGATCTACTTGTCTAAGGGCACACAACAATGAGAGAACTAAGGGTATAAATGAAACCTGGGCCAATTCGAAGTTTTCCCCCCTTACTCTTGGGAAGAAAAGATCTAAGACACAGCTGGTGTACCTGGAGACACTTTCTGTCTATGGAGGAGTGGGGCGCAAGTGCTCCATATTCTTAGATTGGCTATGGGTCCTGAAGCTAGACTAGGGACAATGTATGGACAGTGTCTCTACCTATTCAGGACCCACAGGAGGGCTTTGATGGCATATAAGCAAAGAGAACCCTCGGCATAGCCACACACTACTTCTGTGGGTCAAAGTGGCTCTTAGCTCATTTCCAGGAAGGGTACCGCACCATGTGGACAGAGGAGTGAGCAAATGGAAGGTGAGAACTGGGGGGAGCTTGGTACAAAGCGCAGGTGCTGAGAGAGGCTTGGAGGTGGTGTGTTCTGGAAATACTTGTTGGGAGGATGTCAACACTTACTGGACTCATCATATCCTGCCCTGAGGCCTTAGTTGTCCCCAAATAAAGTGAGTTTATAGTTTCCAGCTGAGAATGTTGGACAGCTACCAGGCATTGCTAGGAACTGGCTTTTATAGAATGGCCACTATATTCATTGTTTTTAATTTCTCAGCACCATCTGTTTGGTTCCACAGTGTGTTTCTTTCCATACTTAACTGAGACCTACTGAAATGGTGTTTAATTCAGAATTTTTGCCTCTAGGAAGTCGCTGTACATTTTCCCATTAATCCGGTATTACAGCAACTGTAACACCCCTCTCCCTCTCTTTCTCTCTCCCCCTCTCTCTCTCAGCTATAAATGGCTCTATGAACTACAAGAGCTGACTGCCCTATAACTTTGATTATAGTGCCGGCCAGGGCAGACTTTAGTAGCCTGGAAGCTCTTGTAACTTGTATTAATGACCTCCTTTGTCCCAGTCCATAGGATTGCAGGCGTCTGGAGCCTTGGCCGTGACAGCAGTTATCCTGTGTTAGAGATCTGAGTGGCTCTAAGGCAAATGCCCACTTCTTCCCATGTTTCCCTCGCCAGCTGTCTCATTTGCTAGAACCAGGAGACACATCTAGAGATTGGCTCCCCTGGATAGCAGCCTCAGGGCCTGTTCCAGCTCTGGTTGTTGAATCTGCCATATTGTCTGCTCATACCAAGAAAGACACTTGACATGTGTCAGAGGGGAGACAAATGCCAGTCAACTTCCAGAGAGTGATTTCATGCCCTCCCTGAGGACCTGCTTCTTGTTGACACAGTAGCCCCTGCTTAGTTTATTTCTCATTTGTCTTCCTGTTTTACCTGGGCATCTGTCTTGACTTCTGGTCTTAGGACATCCATGTTCTGTGTAGGCTGTATCCCTGAGTAACATCTTCAGACCTAACCCCAAGGAGTTGGAGACTCTTCTGTGCTCTCTGGTGTGGGGACCTGAGACCTGATCGTGTCTATGCCCTTTCTCTCTTTGGTCCTGCTCTGAGATGCTTTGTGTCTTGAGGTGGCATGGTGTTTGGCAGTCTACAAATAGGCCTGTGTAAGCTAAAAGAGTAGCTAAGCCTTACATCATAGGCAAGACATTTCTCATTTTCTATGAATTCTATTTCGCCTCCCTCCTTTCTTCCTTTTTTTATTTGTAGGGCAGAGGTTACTTATCATCTTAAATCACTGAACAGCATGATCAACAGATAAGTTATGATAGGAACATGAACAGGTTTGAAGAAGGTTAATGCCAGCAACGGCTGCAAAACCAGGGGCTGTGAAAAAGATGTTTTTATGTGTTCTGCATTTGCGTTCTTTGGCTACTGCCTTGCCTATCTTCATCTGAGGTACGGCCTTGCGATAAGTGAATGGCAACCTGTCCCCATAACAGAAATGCCAAAATTCCAAAAGCCAAATGACTGTTTGATATTTAAATCAGGCATGTGCTGCCAAGATGTAAGATGAAAGCAAAGTTTTGTCTAGAGAGGATTTCGCCAAACCCATCCCTGTTTCTCAGAGAAAGATCCAATGAAGGGAAGGAGGTTGGGTGGTGTTGGTGACATCTCTCTGGAAAAGGATCTGGAGGAGGGAGCATGCTGGGAAGTAGACAGTACTGAGAGCAAGGACATTTGCCCCAGCCTTATGTTTTGAGTTTGGAGGTGGGGTGGTCTTGCAGGTTGCTCCCTCACAGGGGGGAGGCAGCAGCGACACCACAGACAACGAGGATGCAGTGAGGGGCCAGGGTTTCATTTGTGTGGACAGATGGGGTCTAGAATTCCCCCTTTTTTATTGGCATTAATTTGAGGAGGGAGACAGGTAAGTGGGTGAATGGATAAAAGAGGGGTGCTGGTAACTCAGAGGACCTCCCCTGACTGTGGGAGCCTGGGGGTCCAGGTCAGTGAGGAAAAAGCACCTGTGTAGGGGCAGTAAGACCTATGCTGTGACCAGATGCAGGAAATTGTAGTGGAATGCGCGCGCGCACACACACACACACACACACACACACACACACACACACAC
>LOJH01004252.1:20994-36778 GCA_001685095.1 Ellobius talpinus | reverse complement strand
TGGAAGAGCAGGCAATGCTCTTAACCACTGAGCCATCTCTCCAGCCCCATCTATTCTCATTTTAAGGAACTGTTATCACACATATGTACTGGTAATCTATGTGACTATGTGACATTAAATCTGTCTAAATTGAATGCCTGTAGCCCACACCAAATAGTTGAATGAATCTTCTGGACTCCAGGTAGTTTGAGCAGTACCCCTGAAAATGAAAGGAGTCAGGTTTGGGAGAATGTAGCCAAGCCACTGAATGAAAAGGTAGTGGCCTGGGGATATAAGTCCTGTGGCTTTTCCCGACAGGACTTATCTGCATGGATGTGATTCCCAGACATCTCGGAAATTTTACTCATAGTTTCAGGGTGCTGTCAATCAGTCATGGCAGAGGAGTCATGGCAGCAGGAGCTCTAGGATTCTGGTACCCCACCCCACCCCACAGGGTTTCCCATTAGCTATGGAGTCAGTCCTGGAACTTGCTCTGTAGACCAGGCTAGCCTCGAACTCACAGAGATCCACCTGCCTCTGCCTCCTGAGTCCTGGGATTAAAGTTGTGCACCACCACTGCCTGGCAAGTGACTTTTGTCAGGTGTTTTTCCACCAGTAACCAAAGAATTAATTACTACAACCAGACACCAGGGCTAAGGAACCCCAAGCGAGCTACCCAGAGCCATGGTCCTTATGGTAGTGCTGATGTGACTATGCCTTGCATAGTTCCTGCCCTGTTTCTAGAGAAAGCCAGCCTCAGGCAGTAGCATGAAGTGAGAGCCTTAAGGTGAGTACATCAAAGTTCTTCCTTGACCCTCTGCAACATCCTGACTCATCAAGCCATAGTGTCCTGCTGTTTAGACATCCAAAATCTCCCCCAAATTGTCAATCCTCCATCCCCAAGGTCATACTCTAGACCAAAGGCAGCCTTCCCTCAGGTCTCCCAGCTCCTTGCCCCCAGTTGTAAGGGCAGCAGATCCACTACTACTGGAAAGTTCTACCTGACCCTTGGGATGAAACTCTGTGAATTTCCAAGAAGCTGGGTCCAAGCTACCCTCAAAAGTTTTTCTAATACCAAGGTCATCTGCTACTAGTGACATCATTTTAGACCCCATGAGTTGGGACCTGTTCTTATCAATTGGCTGGTCCCATTCCTGGGATTGGTCCTAGTACATAGTTATTGTATATAGTAGTTCCCAGGGCCTGGTGAGGTACTGAATGGCTGAATGACTCTCAGGCCCTTCCTCTGGTGTCATGGATGCCTATGCCAGGCTAGTCCCAGTTCCCAAGACTCTGTGTCTTCTACCAGTCCCCCATCACCAGCACTTCCCATCCACACTCATTCATTTATTTATTTTTAAATTTTATTTTTATATGTATGAGTATTTTGTCTGCATATATGTCTGTACATCACATGTGTGCCTGGTATCCATGGACAACAGACCTTGTGGAACTGGAGTTATAGATGGTTGCAAGTTGCCATGTGGGTGCTAGGAGTTGAACCCAGGTCCTCTGGAAGAGCATCCAATGCTTTTAACTACTGAGGATCCCCCAGCATCAGGGTCCTTGAAGGGGGGGACAGACAAATGTGTCTGCTGGAAATGCTGTTCACAGCAGCGAGTCTGGCACATCTGTGTCTACCTCCTCTCTCAGGGTCTTGCTATGTAGGCCGGGTTGACTTTGAACTCGAAGTAATCCTTCTGACTCAGCCTCTGGAGTGCTGAGATTACAGGTGTATGCCATCATACCTAGCATTTTTTTTATTTATCCTTTCATTTATATGGCAAGTATTTTCCAGGGCCTACTCTACATTAGCTATCAATTTAGGCTAGACCCTCCTGCAAACCCAGCAGGGAATGATGGTTTCCTCTAGAATGTCGACTCCTCTCCTTTCCTCTCTTAGCAAGCTTTACTCATTCAACCATAATGTACCAATCGGAGGCTTTTTCTCAGTCTTCCTAGCCCCACCCCCTGAGCTGGAACTTCTCTACCGCCCCACTCTTGTGCCTTGGGTGGTTCATCCTGAGCTAGAAGCTGGGACTGGGACTACCAAAAGATTGTAGAGTGGAGGCCAAGGGTCCTTGAAGGGGGGGGACAGACAGATGTGTCTGCCGGAAATGCTGTTCACAGCAGCGAGTCTGGCACATCTGTGTCTACCTCCTCTCTCAGACTTGCTTGCCAGCCACTGAGTGATTCCACGGAGGACATGACTGCCAAGAATACCGCTTATTTGCAAAGAAATGGCCAAGGGTCACAGGTCCAGGTTGAGGGCACCTGATAAGGGCACATGGAAGACGGAGGTATGAAGCTGGAGCAGACCTGAATAACTAAAGGCGGGCCCCAGTACATCCAGACTTCTGCTATGGGGCTTCCCCGTCAAGGGTGGTAGTCAAGGCAGCACCTGTCACCTTCTGGAGGTCCCGTTGTCTTGCTTTCTTCCTCACTATCCGACAGGCTAGCTTTTAAAAGTTACTTCTGCTAATGAACCCTTGGCTGCATCAGTGCTTCTGTCCCAGCTGCAAACAGGTCCTCTTGGGTTCCTGAGGTTTTTTTCCTCCTGTCTCCTTTGGTCTCCTCCAAGGTTCTGGCCCTTGTCTGGGGTCACTGGTCCAGAGAGGCCCAGCAGCTACCCTCAGGCCACAGAGCAAATCTTCTAGCAGGAAGCAGCAAGAAGATAGGCCATGTCAGAGCAGGGTGATCTCGCTGGGGGGCAGTGTAAGCCGCTCCTCCCGGGCACTGAGCATGGTCTCCACATGGACAGCCACCACACGACACAGCTCCAGACCCTGGGGAGGGGGGGCGGCACAGAATAGTCTCTTAACCTCCATCTCCAAAACAGAGATGTAGTTAGAAAAAGAGCAGAGGTCACATGACCCATGTGAGGATCCTTGTCCCTAATTCCCTCTGAAAGAGCTGGTGGGCCATAGGCCGGAAGGGACAGCAAGCAGGGGACAGTGCATTGAACATAATCTTTGCTGCTTGTGTTATGTGACCTAAGGTCAGTTGCTATGCTTCCTTGAGACTCAGTAGCCTTATCTGAAGGGTCTGAGTTTACCAGACCCAGTTCAGTAGGCTTGTGGAGGGCTTAGATGGGATTTTGTTGTTGTTGTTGTTGATGTTGTTGTTGTATTTTGAGACAGGGTTTCAGTGTGTAGCCTTGACTCTCAGAGATCCTCCTTCTTCTGCTTCCCCAGGGCTGGGGTTACAGAGATTATAGGCATGCACCACCATGTCCAGCAAGATTTTTTTTTTGACAGGTCTCATTATGTAGCTTTGGCTGGCTTTTGAAAGTCATAGAGATCTACCTGCCTCTACCTCCCAGTTCTGGGATGAAAGGGCATGCCACCATTCCTGGCCTAAGATTTTTTCCCTCTGAATTGGGGTTTCTCTGTGTAGACCAGGTTGGTCTTAAATTTGGAGAACCACCTGCCTCTGCCTTCTGAGTGCTGGGATTAAAGGCATGTGCCACCACTACTACCACTTAAAATAGTAAGATTCTAATTAAGTGTTTGTCACAGCAATGCAAGGCTGGCCAACATAGCTCCTTACAATCAATCTTTTGCCTCTTCACAGGCTGCTATGCTTATGCCCATCTTAGCAGATATGGAAACAGGCTTAAAGGCAGCAGGAATGCTTCATAATGCCATTGCATGGCCTGTCAGAGACAGCAATGGTGCCACACTTGGAAACCACCTCCTCCTAGGAGTCACCCTAGTTTGCTCTTACATAGATCAAGTCTCCTGTGCACCCTTCCCAGTATGGATCATGGTTAGGTAGAGGTTTTGTTTGTTTGTTTGTTTGCTTGTTTAGATCTGAAATTGGAGCCAGGTGGTGATGACGCATGCCATTAACCCTAGCATGCAAGGCAGGGTTCTGTGAGTTCGAGGTCAGTCGGGGCTACAAAGCGAGTTCCAGGACAGCCAGAGCTGTTACATAGAGACCCCGTCTCAAACAAAACAAAACAAACAAAACAACACCAACAAAAACAGATCTGAAATTGGAGTTCTGTGAGAGCCAGTACAGCAGGGGATTCAGCCACATTTATTAAAGCATGCTGTACAAAGATGCTCAACGGCTGTGTGTTGAATGAAGGCATGAGTAAAAGACTGTGGCCCTCTATGCATACAGGACAGAGGTGGTAGCTTCTTTATGGGGGGGACGGCAAGGAACTGGAGAAGCCAAAAGGCCTTTATCCATCTGTAGACCATCTACTCACTCTCCCACCCTCCCATTCATATACTTATCAACCCAACAAGCACACACTAGCATCTACTGTGCCCGGCACTGTGCTGTCTATATGGTTCAAATAAGATGGATAAGGCCCTGTCCTCACGCAGCTGATGTTCTGGTGGGGAGGCAGGCAACAGGCAAACAAATGCATGAATGCTATGCAGCGTGTGCTGAGGGCCACAGAGGCAGAGCTGGCATGTCATTAGGGAGGAGGGACAAGGAAGGCTTTTGCAAAGAGGGGTTTTTATGATGAAAACTAAGTAAAGGGAGTGAGGAATCCAGGAAGAGGGAATATTTCAAGTCGAGAAAATAGCCAGGGCAAAGGACCTGGAGCAGGGAGGGGCAGATGTCGATGATGTCAGCACAGGGAAGCTGGAAGAGGCAGGGAAAGTGGACTGACTGAGCAGGAAGAGAGAGAGAGGAGGCTGCAGTGGTGATGAGAGAGCAGATGGACGGAAGGACAACAGTCAAGGAGCCGCGGACGGAGCCTAGGGCTCCGGCTAGAGCAGGGAAGGGAAGTATGACATGTGCGCTGTTTGTCAGCTGGGTACAAGTCAGAGTTATATGAAAGGAGGGAACCTCAGTTGAGACAATGACTCCATAAGATCCAGCTGGAAGGCATTGTCTTATTTGTGATTGATGCCCCAGGGAGGGCCCAGCCCGCTATGGGTGGTACCATCCCTGGACTGGTGGTCCTGGGTTCTATAGAAAGCAGGCTGAACAAGCCATGAAAAGCAAGCAAGTAGGCAGCACCTCTCCATGGCCTCTGCATCAGCTCCTGCCTCCAGGTTCCTGCCCTGTTTGAGCTCCTGTCCTGACTTCCTTCAATGATGGACTACAATGTGGAAGCTACAATGAACCCTTTCTTCCCCAACTCACTTTTGGTCATGGTGTTTTATCATAGCAATAGAAACCCTAACCTCCATAGCAGAGATCATTTTGAAAGCCCTGGGGGCAGAGAGGTTGCAGGGAAAGAAATCATGGCCTCCAGAGGAAGGAGAATGGGAGAGGCAGGGCAAAGGAGTATGGCGGAAGGCCATCCAGGAACCTGGTCCTGCAGCACAGGTTCTCTAGGGCACTTGCTGGTACAGCCAAAGGCCCAGTCTCATAGGAGAGGTGGTGAGCTAGAAAGGTAAAAAATGAGGCAATCCCAAACCCTGTCCCTTTCTCTGCCTCAACCCTGTCTCTGTTTCTGTCCTGATGCTAGGGACCATAAGCTTTAGCCAGGAGTCTAGTTCCTAGTCTAGATGTCAGCTACGCTAGAAGTCACAAGGAAACTTATTGTACCTTGATTCCAATCCCAGGCCCCCACAATCCAGTTGCTGTGTCTCAGGCCAGGACAACCTCCTTAGATTTCCTGTGCCAAATTGTCCACTCACCAACCTTCTGTTGCTTCTTAGTGACCTCAGAAAGCTTCTGATTAGTAATATTTTTTCTCCTCCTCCTTCTCCTCCTCTTCTTCCTCTTCTTCTTTCTTTTTCATGCAGGGTCTCTAACCCAGGCTGGCCTTTATAGCTAAGGATGACCTTGAACTCAGGATCCTCCTGTCTCTACCTTCTGAGGTTGCTGGGATTACAGGTATGTACCATGTATCACCATGTCCAGTTTTTGTGTAGCACCAGCGATCAAACCTATGGCCTCATACATGTTACACAAGTACTCTAGCTGCTGAATTATACCCCCATCTCGCAGAGTTCTATTTTAACATTCAAAGAGCTCTGAGGCCTCTATCTCCCTGGTGAATCTTCCTAATACCCTGCCAAATACATCGCTCTTCTGCAAACAACCTGGGTCTTCTCCACAGTGCCTACTGAACTGTTTCCTGGGAAGGCCTGCATGATAACTCACAGCTCTGTTGCCTGAACTGGGCTGTATGCTTTCTGGGGCATAGCCCAGACCAAAGTAGAATGAGAGAGCCAGAGCCTTAGGACAGGGTCTGCCTGGTGGGATTGGATTTACCTGCTCCAGCTGGAGCTGCATGGTACGCTGGGCAGCCACATCCCCCAGCGAGATCTCCACATAAGGGTAGCTGGAATTGGCCGTGGGCTGCTGAGTCCACGTGGACTGGATCTCCTTCAGGGGGATCTTCACAATTAGCTCCTGGGGATGAGGACAGAGGATCCAGATGGCATGAAGGGTGAGGACAGTCTCTACTACACCAAACCTTCCCCCGAAAGTCACATCAAAAAGCAGAAGGCCCAGCCCTAGTTCCCCAGACACTCATTGACTTTGTGACTTGGAGCAGTTCACCTGACCACTCTGGATCTCAGTTTCCTCTCCAGGGGAACTGATTAATCACATACTGATGCTTCATGCATGAGATACAAAGGGCAGTGGGTGCTGGGGGTACTTCTGGGAACACCTGGTATCCCTTTATCAAAGAGCTTGATTCCTGGTACCCACGCAGAGAAAGGCCGAGTGATGGACAGTTAGTACCTAAAGGAGACACCTTCAACTACTGACCAATGGGGATGAAGAGTGAGGAGTCAAGGCAGCTCCTTACCCCAGGAGAAAAAAAAACACCCCTTAACAGGTGTGTTCTGTGTTGTCTCTCAGTGTCTCTAACCTATACACCTGCACCTTCCCCACCCCACTTACTTCTTCCAATGTCTCCTAGCCTCACCTCTAAGCATGCTCCTGTCCCCAAACTCACAACCCATGTTTGGCTTTAAAGAGCAGGAACTAAGAAAAGGGTGGCAAGTCCAATTCTTTAACACTATGGGAAGCACTAAACCCCTGGAGCCTGACTATATTTGGAGGTAGCACCTGTAAAGAGGGGGTTAAAGGACCAAGGATAGAATGCTTGCCTAGTATGGGGGTCCCTGGTTTTATCCTCAGTATTACAAGGTAGAAAGATACAAGGTAGGTATATGGTATATGTCTGTAATCCCATTGTTGGAAAACTGAGTCTGGAGAATCATTTAAGGCTAGCTAGGCCACAAATTTATACAGCTCCCCTGCCCAAAAGAGGTAAATCAGTTAAAATGAGGCCACTAGGTTTGGCTCCATTCCAGCAAGACTGGTGTCTTTTTAAGAAGAGGAAAGTTTGCCAGGTGGTTGTGGCACAGGCCTTTAATTCCAGCACTCAGAGGCAGAGGCAGAGGCAGACAAATATCTGTAAGTTCGAGGCTAGCCTGGTCTACAGAGCAAGTTCCAGGACAGTCAAGGCTACATAGAGAAACCTGTCTTGGAAAACAAAAACAAACAAAGAAACAAAAAGTTTACTGTCTACAAGCCAAGGAGAAACCAAAGCTCCCAAGCTGCAGAAATCTTGGAATTTCAACCTCCAGAAAAATGAGAAAATGACCTTGCGCAGCTCTGACAGCATGACATACTTCTCACATGCTCTTGGTGTGTTTTCCTACATGTCCCCTTCACATAGCCCTGGGGGGGGGCAAAATTCTATTATTTCCCCTTTCCAAATGAAGGCTCTGTAGGAGAAGGGACTGGCTACAGACCACGGATGGAGGTAAATGCCAATCTGGCAATCTTTGTCCCTAAGAGTAGGTGGGGATACCAAAGGATAGAAGGGACAGGGCACAGGTGGGCAGGGCCTGGCAGAAGCCACTCACATGGGTCTTGGTGCTGAGAAAGTTGAGGCCATTATGGTTGACGGCGAGGACACAAGGGGCTGGTACTGTGATGTTGCTGCAGCTCTGGATGAAGAAGAAGGAGGAGCCGAACAAGGGAAAGGCACTGAGGAGGCCTGCAGTGTGGAGAGCCTGTTATCAGGGGACCTGGGCCAGGACAATGGGACAGCCACTGCCCTGAGCTGCCAGCTGTCTGCAGAAGCTGCTCCTACTCAGGTCTGCCCAGACCTCTCTTCCTCCCCTCCTGGACTCTCCCTGTACCACACCTCCTAGTTCCTTCGCCTTTAGCCCTATGCCCAGCATCATTTCCAGCCCAGGTGATACTTTTAGGAAAGTGGCAACAAGTCTTTTCAAAAACTGCTTTTGTGCAAAGAAAATAGCATCTCCTTGGGGCTAGAGAAATGGCTCAGTGGTTTAGGACATGGGTTCAATTCCCAGCACCCACATGGCAGCTCACAACTGTCTGCAACTCCAGGATCCAACACCCTCACACAGACATACATACAGGCAAAACACCAATAAACACAAATAAATTTAAAAAAGAAAATAGTATCTCCAACCTCCCTCTGGCCACCCTCAGTTCAGCTCCCCCTGAGGTTTCCAGCCTTCCTCCCAGCTCTCACCCAGGAACTGAGCACGGGCCTGGTGGGGGCTGAGTGCCTGAGTCTGCTGCCGGTGTTGGCTAACCAGGTTGAGCCAGGTGTCACTGGTTGTGGTGTGGTAGAGCTGGCCTGGGATGTACTCTTGGACTTCACGCCTGTGTGCAGAGGGTACAGGGTTTCTGAGCACCCACCCACCTATTGATCTCCACTGTGAAGCAGGTGTGATACCAAGCAGACATACCTGCCATACTTCCCTGGGATACTAACTGTAGGGGGAGCATGGGAAGGAAATATGGGGTCCTTACTCACAATGGGGGAGTTGAGGCTCTGAAAGGTTCACCAAGGGGTCCGAGGTCATTCAGTGACAGAGAAGCAGTGTAAAAAGGGTGAGGTGTGAACCCAGACTGGGTTTCTTAGTTCCTGGACCCAAGGAGCTCAAGGCAAAGGGGTGAAAAGCACAAAGGTGGGGAGATTTCCAGGTGTGCAAAGCAGGAACCTGTGGGCAGAGTCCCCAGGGTCTTCATGCCCACCTGTCCCAGTTCCTGCTCTCACCCTCCTGTTGACATGTGCAGGCTCTCTCAGGACAGACGTCCTGCCTCTCGGGCATGTGGAAAATAGCACTAGAAGCCCTGGTCCATTCCACCTGCCCTGGGCTGCAGTTGGGGAAAGGGCTAGGAGAAGTTGAGGCAGCCCCTTCCCCTCCCAGAGTTCCCTGCCCTGATTGGGTAAGAAGCCAGAGGTAAATGTTGGGTGCCTTCCTCAACTGTTTTTCAAACTATTATTATTGTTATTATTGATGTGTGTTTGATTGTTGGTTTGGAGACAAGGTATCACTATGTAACTCACTACGTAGACCAACCTGACCTCAAACCCAGAGATTTGCTTGCCTCTGTCTCCTGGGTGCTGGGATTGAAGACATGCACCATCACACCTGGCTTCAATTCTTTTTTTGAGAAAGGTCTCTCACTGAACCTGGTGTTTGCTGATTAGCTAGACTGACTAGCCAGCAAGCCCCAGGGATCCTTCTGTCTTTACTTGCTGAGCAATGGGACTGTAGGCACATGCTACCATGTGTGGCATTCTCTGTGGGTGGTGGGACTCGAACTCTGGTTCTCGTGCTGGTGTGGCAGCACTTTATGGAGTGAGCCACCTCCCAACCTCTGGAATTACACATTTAAGGGTTTCTTCTTGTTTACAATCATCCCATGAAAAGTGCTTTGAGAATTTGGTGTGTTGGTTCAGGCCTGGAAATCTTAGCACTCGGGAGGTGGAGGTAGTTCAATGTTATCCCCAGCTACATACTGAGGCCAGCTTAGACTACATCAAAAAAAAGGAAAAGCACTCTCGACATGTGGTTTTGGGCAGTAGAGGCATGAGATACACATGGTAAAGTATCTTGCTGTTGTTCGTACAGGGCTTCTCAAAGTGTGGTCCAAGGGCTGGGAGGCCACAACCACTGCCACAGTGATGCCAACATGTCATTTGCCTTTCCCCACTCTCATCCTCTCACAAGTGAACTGTGAAGCTTCTCAGAGGCCACCGTGAGATGGTGGCAGACTGACGTCCAATGAACAGTAGTGGTGCCCTCACTCAGGCACCATGATTAGTTTTCATTACATTCTACATGTGCTAACATGTAACAGCTGTGTTAGTACTGCAAATGAGTAGGCAAACTCTGTTTTGATCTGTGTTTTGAGATCAGGTTCTCACTATGTTGCTCAGTCTAGCTTCGAGTTCCTGGGTCAAGGAACTCCAATCCTTGATCCTTCTGTTTCAGCATCTCCAGGGCTGAGATTAGAGGCATAAGCCAGCACACCTAGCTCAGTGAGTGTTTATGTGGCTACATCCTCATGGTTGGGTATAGTTTCTGCCCTACAGGGTATGTGTGTCTTGAAAGTTTCGTTAATCCTTAAATTTCTTCCAAGCTATTAACAGTATGTTGCAAGAGAAGAAAAGAGCTTTAAGACCAGGAAAGCATCTTCCAGTCTAATTGGTAGAGAGGGGCAACTGGGGCTTGGCAGTTGTGAGAAAAGAAGGGTCGGGTGATCTGCCCCCCATTGAGACAAGGGGATAGGTGCTCACACACTGGGCAGGTAGAAGTGGTCCTTGGCGCGGTGCTGCAGGGAAGCCAGCTTGGACACCTGCTGCATTTGTTGCTCATTGGGCTGGCTGGCTGGCACACTGCTGAAGAGGCCCTTCAGGTAGTCAGGCAGAACCTACAGGAAGCACTGGCATGAGGGGCTGCCAGACAGGGGCACACTCATTCACTGTCCGGGCTGCTGGGTCAGGCAATAGCATTGACTCCAGTCTTTCCCACTTCTAAGAGTTTATGGCTCATCACTTTCCTGGTTTGTGGGGAATGAGGATAGATGCACATGGGCTCTGAGTGATGAACACTATGAGGACATTTCCATGGTAACATGGAGAGAGTGGGCTAGGAAAAACAAAACATAAACAGTATAGTGTGTGCAAGTGTTCACTAGATACATGTTTCTCAAAATTGAGACCCAAGGTAGACAGCGTGTCAAACCAGACTTCAGAGTTGCATCTAGGAGTTTCTGATCCTGTAGATCTGGGGCAGAACCAGTTAGTATCAGGAGTCTGCAGGTCCTTGAGTAGCACATACAAGGCTATGCAGAGGTAGGTCTCAACACTGTGTGACCCCAAAATGAAGTGGTTGTGGGTTTGAGAAAAGGTCTCTCTATGTAGCCCCAGCTGGCTTGGAGTATGCGCTGTAGACCAGGCTGGCCTCTAACTCCCAGAGATCAGCTTGTCTCTGCCTCCTGAGGATTAAAGGTGTGCACCACCACATCCAACAATGTGGCCATGTTTTGTATGTGGAATTGCTACAGCTTCGGTACAAGTTCCACAAAAATCTGGGTTGTGGCATGTGTGTTTTGTGACGTGACAGACCCCCACCCCCACTTTATAGGGTTCAGAACAACAGAGAGGTCGCATCTCTCACCTGATTGTAGTGCATGGTCACATACAGCTCATTCTCAAATTTCAGTGGCTGATCCCAAAGCACCCGCCGGAACCAGAGTGTGTAGCCACCTTCCACCTGCTCCATTTCTGAGGCCACGTCCAGGATGTAGGCCCGGCTGCTCAGTGGACACACATGCTGGCCTACGGGGAGAAAGAGGCATGGCTGGGAGAAGCGCATCTGTGGCGCAGTCGTGCGTGGCACCAACCTGCCAGCTAAGTGAACTGTCACCAGCAAGGATGCACCTTCCTTATCAAGAGAACAAGCATACAAAGCAGGATGTCTGCGCATCAGCAAAAGTGCTGGTAATCACAGGGGGATTTGCTCCAATCTGGAAAAACAAGTGACATTTCATTTCTCCCCAGGAATGTTCTGGAGTGTCTGCTAGGCTCTGGAAAGGGCCTCAGGTTCTACACTGAGCAATCCCAGCTCCTTTCCAAAGAGTCTGGGACTACAGAGAAGCACAGTAGGCCTTAGCCATGAGCCTTTCTGCAGCCCTCCTTCAGGAAAGCCCCCTTGCTGGACATCTGTGGTGGGTAAGGTCCAAGGCCTGAGCTTTAAGCTGGGACAGAGGTGCATACATATGCTTCCCCCTCGTACTGATGTTTCTGCTACCTTCCCACTTCTTGAGTAAAACTGCACTACAGAGGGCTGCTTGGTGTGATGAGAAAAGAGGTCCAGAATCCTGAGGCCAGATTGCCTGGGTTTTGACCTTCACTTTCCAACCCTGATCAGGTCTCTATGGTGTCTGAAAACAGTCCCTCTGGAGAGAGCAATGTCCTAATGCCAAGAACTTGTGACTATGTCACCTTTATGGCAAAAGGGACATTGCAGAAGTGTTAAGGGTCTTAGATTACTGGATAGGACAAATGCAAGCACTGAAGATCCTAAAAGAGAGGCAAGAGGCAACCGGGCAGTGGTGGCGCACTCCTTTAATCCCAGCACTCAGGAGGCAGAGGCAGGCAGATCTNCTCAGGAGGCAGAGGCAGGCAGATCTCTGTGAGTTCGAGGCCAGTCTGGTCTACCAAGTGAGTTTTAGGACCACCAAAACTGTTTCACAGAGAAACCCTGTTTCGAAAACCCAAAAAAAAGGTTATAGCTTTAGTGTCTGGGGTGGGGGCATTTCTCAGTCCCAGTATATCCCCCCCAAAAAAACCCAACCAAACAACCACACACATTTACACCATTAGACACTTTGAGTCATGTCTCAATAAATGTTTGCTGTTCCCTGCCATCCCCTCCCCTCTGTCCTAGCTGGACCTGGGGTAGGAAGGCTGAGGCACTCATTAAGGGATAACTGGAGATGGTTGTGACTACCAGTTGGTGGGAGGCAAAACTAGCCTAAAGTGGGCACGGAGCAAACTGGAGGGGTTTGGGGTTGTATGAGGTTCCCTGTGTACCTAGAGGCCCCTGAAAGACCTTAGGAGACCTTAGGAGGGGCTCACATACTACTCGGAGGGCCGGAGAGAGGGAGCAAGTGCTCCTATGTGGGCTTCAGGAGTCTGGTTTGATGGATGAAACTTTCCCCAAGTGTAAGGGACTAGAGAGCAGCTTTTCTTACTGAGGAGGCCCTGAGAGACCAAAGCAGGGTTCAGAGGTTCTCTCCTCCATGAACCCCAATCTAAAGGGGAGACAGACTTGTGAAAAACATAACAAAGTGGGACAAACAAACGGCTTGGGGGGAGCTCAGTGCACACAGAGGTCCTCTCTCAGGGAGGTTAAAGGTTTCAGAGAAAGGGACCTTTGGCCTGGCCATTGGGGCAGGGGAAAGAAGCCCCATGGCAAAAGGTGGGGCTGCGCCATGAGGGAGCCTAGAACGTTCAGTCCTCCTAGCTACTCACCTCGGCTGGTGACGACAAAAATGACATACTCATCAAAGGCTTCAGGACGCGTCAGGGCCATCTCGGTGCAGAGCCCCTCTATCACATCCAGAGCCACCTGGGAAGGCCAGAGGGGAAAAGCTGGTCCCCAGTCACTAACAGAGAGGCACAGAACTCCGTACTCAACCTGACAGAGCACAATTGTGGAACTGGCCCTTGATTTGCCTTTTTACATTCTGTGTGACTCTGGGCTGTGTGATTCATAGCTTCTTGAAGTCTCAGTTTGCCATTACCCACTAAGTATCTATAAGGTACCTATTGCAAGAGCCCCTGAAGAACCAAATTCCAGAGAAACCAGGACCAATACTTAAAATTGTATAGTTATTTGCTGTGACCCACCGCATATCCTCCTTAGACTTTCAATCTTTGGCTGATGGTACCAAACACAGCAGACTGTTGTGTGGACACTGTCATACGGAATTGTTTAGAGAAAGGCAAGAAAGGAATCTGTTCCAATGCGACTTTTCCCAAGTATTTCCAACTGCAGATGCTGAGCCCACAGCAGTGGAGAAGCAACTAACTTCAAGCCCTATCTCGTGGGTCTGTGTGAGAGTCTCTGGACCACTGATGCTCATTTCATCCAACCCAGGTCCTGGCATCCCTACCCTTCCAGCTCCAGCTTGTTGAGATAATCCTCACTTACAGTGCATGTTTTGATTTTCAGATGGCGTTCAAGACCTCCTGGAAGAAGAAAGAGCTGCCTCTTGGAACTTCGGCCTGCCTAGGGTAGATAAGCAGAAGAAAGTCGAAAGCCTGGACCCTATCACCCCCATGGAGGTCCCCATATCCAGAGGCATGTCTGTGAAGGAGCCATTATGCACAGGGATTGATAGGAGCCATCCTCACACACCATGTAGTGCACGTGCACCTAGCAAAGGATTCTGGGCAGAGCTCGTGTCTCCCACTCATCTTGATCCCAGTCCTGCTGTAGGCTCACCAGCATAGCTCGAAGTTCCATACTACTGGGGAGCTCCAGACGGCCCCCAAAACGCAAGGTCTTCTGCAGGTTCTGTTCACAGGCCTTGGCAATCCCTGTAGAGGCAGAGAGCTGAGGCCTTGCTCAAGGATGGCCAAAGATGGAAAAGGCTCCTCCTACCCAAGCCATGAGCCCCCTGCATTCCTTCAACAAGGAATAGGTCTTGTTGAGGAACATGATCTCAACATGATCCACCAAGATTAAGAACTGAAGTGTAAGATTAAAATGCAAACCTACATTTCATGGGGTTATAAACTTGCCTTGCTCTTGGCTTTGTATAGACCTAGAGATATCTATGCTCCTTAGCTGTTGACTAGGTTGCTCATCCTCAACTGGTTCAACAGATGACATGATGGTGCCCAGTCTCTCTCAACTGGGACTTCATGTCAAGTGCCTTGTCTCACTGTGCATCAAAAGACAGATACCCCCACTGTCTGTGCTTCATGCACTGAAGCTAAGCAGTATATTTTCCCTGTCCACGGATGGAGTCAGGAATTCTTGGGCACATTCTTCAGTCATCTCCCATATAGCCCTTCCCTAGTTATACACATCAGTTAATAATCAGAGGGAGATCGCGGGGGAGGGCTCCCTTATGTCCTCTATCGCTACAATCACTCTAATTGATTAAAAGGCCCTGGTCCCTCTACTTTTTGAAGATAGGATCTCAGTGCATGTACTCATTATTTTTTGTCAACTTGACACACACTAGAAACACCAAGAATAGGAAACCTCAGCTGAGGAAGGGCTCCATCATCCTGGCCTGTGGAGATGTCTATGGGGTGTTATGAAATATTTGTATAACTATGTAAAGATGTGTTGCATTTGTTTAGTTATATAAAGATGTGTTGCTGTTTTACCTTGCCTGCCTAAGGCACCTGATTGGTCTAATAAAAAGCTGAATGGCAATAGGGAGGGAGGAGGTATAGGCAGGACTTCTGGGCAGGGAGAGTGAGTAGGAGAAGGAATTTAGGCTCAAAGGAAAAGAAAGAAAAAGAGATGCCAGGGGCCAGCCAGCCAGACACAGAGAAAGCAAAAAAGCAGGACACACAGAATGAATGAAAGGTAAAAGGCTCTAAGGCAAAGCATAGAGAGATAGAAACAGGTTAAGTTAAAAGAGCTAGTGGGACAAGCCTAAGCTAAGGCTAAACATTCATAATTAGCAATAAGTCTCTGTGTTTTTATTTGGGAGCTGCTTGGTGGCCCAAAGGAAATTCCAACTACAATGGGGCATTTTCTTGAGTAGTTATTAGTGTGAGAAGGCCTTGCCCTCTGTAGTTGGTCCCACCCATGGCCAAGTGGTCCTGGGAGGTATAAAAAAGGTGACTGAAAGTTGGGCAGTGGTGGCACATGCCTTTAGTCACAGCGCTTCAGGAAGCAGAGGCAAGAAGGTCTCTGAGTTCAAGGTCAGCATGGTCTACAGAGGGAGTTTCAGGACAGTTGGGACTACACCAAGAAATCAAATCTTTAAAAAAAAAAAAGCTGGGCAGTGTTGGCGCATGCCTTTAATCCCAGCACTTGGGAGGTAGAGGCAGGCAGATCTCTGT
>LOJH01004252.1:0-18378 GCA_001685095.1 Ellobius talpinus | reverse complement strand
GAGAGAGAGAGAGAGAGAGAGAGAGAGAGAGAGAGAGAGAGAGAGAATCTTGCTATGAAGCCCAGGGTGACCTCAAATATAAGATCCTTCTGTTTCAGCTTCAGATGTGCTGGGATTACAGGCAAGGGCCACTGTGCCCAGTGTGGCTTTATTTCAACCCCTCCAGCCACCCCCTTCTGAACAACATTCTCATCTCATTAACCCTCTGGTAGTTTGACCTCAACTGTCCCTTATTGTGGGAATGACTGAGCTCAGTGGTTCTGATCAGATCCCTCATTCAGGGGCATGGCAAATGACAAATGTCAGGGAGTCAGTGCCAATCAGATCCTTTATGGAGAATTTTAAGCAGCTAACAAGTATAAAAAGACCAGGTAGTGGTGGTGCACACCCTTACTCACAGCACTCAGGAGGCAGAGGCAGGTGGATCTCTGTGAGTTCAAGGCCAGCCTGGTCTACAGAGAGAGTTCCAGGATAGCCAGGGCTACACAGGGAAACCCTTGTCTTGGAAAAAAAAGATATAAAAATAGTAGCTCTTAGGCCAGGTGTAGCTGGAGTCCATTGCCCGTCCTGTGATTATCAGTGCCTCAAAAGTGCTGTGTGCGTTCTTTGATTTTATATTCACTCACGCAAGTGTGTGCATGCCCTTGTACATATATGAAAGGCAGAGGACAACTTGCAGGAGTCAGTTCTCCCTTCTACTGTGTGGGTTCCAGGAATTAAAGCCAGGCTGCCAGGTTTGGGGCAAGCATCTTTGCCATCTGAGTCATCTTTCTGCCCCCCCTCCCGCTTTGTTTTGAGACAGTCTCAGGTAACCCTGGCTGGCTTTGAACTCAGTCCATAGCCAAGGACGACCGTGAACTCCTGCTCCTCCCACTCTGAGCACTGGGATAACCCACAGGCCACCACAACCAGGTTTTGCACAGGTTATTTTTGTCAGAAGTTGTATGCTTCAGGGGCTGGAGAAATGGCTCCTAGGGTAAAGGCATTTCCACTAAGGGGGATGACCTGAGATCAATCCTGGGGACTCCTGTGGTAGAAGGGACACCCAACTCTCACAGGTTTTCCTCTAACCGCTGTACATAACACTGTTGTATGCACGCACCATCATGGCTACCACCTTACCACTAAATGTGTTCGTCTTTCCAAGCTGGACTTCAAGGGTAAAGTTTCTTTAAAATCCGAAATGAGGTTCACTTATTTCTCTGCCTTACCTAATCGAGCTAAAAAGCAACCGAAGTGGAAGATTAGAAAAGTCCTGGAATATAAAGATACCAGGAGTTGTGTGGGACTATCTGATCTTTCCTCTCCTATCCAGGGTCCACTTGCTTGAGTGGCTGACATTTAAAAAAAAAAGTGTTCTTCCGGCCAGGACTTGACAAAATTGCTACTGGAGTCGTTAGGCTCAGGCGCCCACTCTCAGCAGGCCATCTGAACAAGTAATGGGGAAATCAGAAAAGAGGAATCTTAGACAGGGTGGCCACATTGGCAAGAGAACCCCCACAAGTGCATCTTCTTAGGTTTGAGAATTCTTGTAGCAAATTGAGTCTGATTTCTAGTGATTTCTGAGCTAAAAACATGTTCCCCAAAGCTGTCACTTTGCTAACTGTGAGAGAGACTGTACGGGAATGCTATCGGTCTAGAAGAAAAGTAGGGCCAGAGGATAGGGAAGCTTGCTGTGTTCCTAAATATTTGTTATTATTATTCTTTGTGTGTGGGTGTGTGCACATGAATGCAGGTGCTAGCAGAGGCCAGAGGATAGAGCTGGATCTCCTGGAACTGGAGTCACAGGCGTGCTGGCATGGGTGCTGGGAACTGAACTTAATTCCTCTGGGAAGGCAGCAAGCATTCTTGTTTGTTTGTTTGTTTGTTTGGTTTTCAAGACAGGGTTTCTCTGTGTAACCATCCTAGCTGTCCTGGAACTAGCTCTTGTAGACCAGACTGGCCTTGAACTCACAGAGATCCACCTTCCTCTGGCTCCCGAGTGCTGGGATTAAAGGTGCGCATTACCACTGCCCGGCAAGCATTCATAACCTCTTGGCCACATCCCCATCCCTAAAAACTTGCTTTCTAATGGTATCTGGACCCAACTGTGCCTGAAAGCACATCCTGACTAAATTTCAGCTACTTGAACCAGCAGGGTCTCACTTTTGCTC
Source organism: Ellobius talpinus (assembly GCA_001685095.1). Taxonomy (NCBI): domain Eukaryota; kingdom Metazoa; phylum Chordata; class Mammalia; order Rodentia; family Cricetidae; genus Ellobius; species Ellobius talpinus. Next base: position 16,225 of record LOJH01004252.1, on the reverse strand, counting down.
AAACCACCCTGAGCTGGATTTCTGTAACATGCAGCCAAGAATCTGAACATAAACATTATCGTTGCCTCTTTCATAGAGGAAGAAAGGGCAGAATGGCATGCTCCAGACCAAGCAATTCCCAAAACATAAAGCAGGGACGAAGGTGAGTGGAGCGAGGCTGGGGAGGGAGAAGTTCTGGGATGGGGGAGTGTGGGCACAGTGGGTCAGGAGGTGACTTACTGCTTAGAGCTGGTGTTGTCTGTGATCTGCTTCACAATCTGGCAATAGCATTCGTCTCGCATGACCTCATGATCTCCGCAAAACTGTAAAAAGGCAGGCTAGATCATTGCCAGGTCAGGAAGTTCTCAGCCCTCCGTGCACCAGCAGGATGAATTCATTCCTCTCTGGGCAACATGAGAGGTTTCCCACTGCTCTATAACCAGCAGATGGGGAAACCAAGGCACAGAGCAAGAAGGCAGCATGAGGCTCATGCTTCAGGACTGACCTTCAGAAGCGTGCAGAGCACATCCAGTTCATTCTGGCCCTTCAGTGGGGCGTCTCCCATGAACCTCATCACAGCTGTAGGGAAGACCCATCCTGCTCAGGACCACCATGCCCCCGCTGCCCATCCCAAGAGACCCAAAGGTCCATTTCCTCTCTGAGAGGCTGCAGCTGAGACAGCTGCAGGCTTTCATTTTCTTCAAAGAGTCGCAGATTTGGGGAAGAGAAAACCCAGAACCAGAGAAGAGCGGTAATGAACACAGGTTACACAGTGCTGAGAAGAACGGTAATAATCACAGGTTACACAGTGCTGCATCCCACACACCTAGGAACATGTCAACCGCCATCTTGTTGAGATTGTTGTCACTGAGTTCAATGAGGGATTCCTGGATTGGGGCCTGTGAGGAGACCAAGGGGTTGTATCACGACAGAGCTGGGACACGGTAGAACAGAAGAGGATTGCACGGTGCTTTCAGGCTATATTATGACAGGAGGGCCCCCATCACAAAATAGGGACAGACACTGTGCTGCAAGGGGCCCTGGCTCTGTACGTTGAGAGCCAGAGGCTTTCAATGGGGACAAGCATTTGCTCTAGAGGACAGAAAGAGGATTTCTGCATCACCACTTCACAAAACAGGAAATTGAGGCACAGTCATGCACCTTAGTGAAGCAAAGCATGTCCTCCAGAGTTTTGGATTCCTGGTCCTCCTTAGGCTTCAGCTTGAGGCCGTCCCTGCAACAGATGGGCGCCACTACCCAGTCCTGCCTCCCAGCCTTTGGCCACATCTTTGCCCCTTTCCATTGTTCTACCGGCAGGAAGGCACCCAGAGGCTGGGACTAAGGGGTCTCCGGATCCACCCACCAGAAGTGAGGCTGGGAGCCCTACAGACCGAATTCAAGGCAACACGGAGATGGGAGGAGGAAGATGGATCACTACCCACCGGGGACGCCTCCGAGGGTCTCGAAAATACTTCTGGGCAAATTCTAGCAATGTGCTTGATGGGAGCATCACGGCGTCCTCTCCGCTGTCAGCGGAACGCGTCCTGACTGGAGGACCCTGCGGGACAGGTGCAGTAGTCAAAGGCCCAATACCCAGCCCGATCCTCCTGTGAAAGCTTACCTCCCAGTTACACATCTGGACCCTTCAAGCCTGCCCCATTCACCACTTGTGTTGACTCCGCTTCCAAGCCAGACACCGCCTTGCATGGGATTGGCTGCATCCCACAGAAGGCCCACCCTTGGAGTTTCTGCCCTGCCCTCACCTCTCTCCGGCGCCCCACCTCCCGTGCCGCTGCTGCTGAGGCCACTGCAGCCGCCACCGCTGCAGCCCGGCCCCGGCCCGGCTCAGCCGGGAGCTGCAGGAAATCTGGCGCAGCGGCGGGCTGCACGAGCTCGGAAGGAAAGCGACCCACGCGCCCGTGGACGGCCCCGAACCGCCAGCCTAGGGACAAGTAGAGGAAAACAGGAAGGTCTTGTCTTGGGACAGAATGGGTCCTTTGAGGAGGCTCGTGCGCCCCCTTGAGCCATTCCTAGTACTTTTTTTGTCTTTTTTTTTTTAATGGTACGCAGATGAATGCCAGGAGCCACAGGAGATAGAGAGTATAGGGCCACAGGCATGGGGACACACCTCAGCCATATATGCAGGCAAAGGTTGGGTTGAAGAGCTGCTGGCCAGCAATGTCAGGTCACCTTAGGAGACCAAGGGGTCACCAATAGACTCTTACCATGAGTCTGCAGTGTTTGGAACCTGGACTAGCACCTGTCTGGTGCTCCAGGTTTGGGGCATCCACAAACTCCTACCAAAGTCAGGACCTCTCCGCCGCAGCTCTTCCAGGTACACCAATTTCTTGCGGACCACACAACCGGCGCTGTAGCCTGCGGAAGGAGCTTGCATCAGCATGTACCAGGGACGCCATTTGCCCAGCTGCCCCTCTCTTGGGCACTTCCACCCAGCCATGGAGCTGACCCACTCTAGGTGGTTCCAGTCGCTGCAAGTGGATGATGTCACCCTTGTGGAAGGATAACAGCTCAGGGTCTTCAGACAGGAAGTTCCTCACTGCCACCACGTAGTCGGAATCCTGGAAAACACCAGGAATAGAGAGAGTGAGTGCTTTGTACTGCCTTCATTCCAGGGGCTTCCCTCTGCTGCTCCTTCCATTCTCCCAAGCCATCAGGGAAGGCACATTCCTTAGGTGGCAGGAGGAAGTGTTCCCTAGATGGGCAGAGGGTAAGCCATTGCACAGAATGGGAGCCTGGAATCGCAGAGCACACTCTTGTGCCTTGGCCACTGATCCCTTCCTAAACCGTCCTCTGGATCCCCCTAGGCTGGGTGCTGGGCCTGGGATATATCCTGGCTCATTGGCAGAGAGGTCTGTGGATGTGTTCTGTGGCATGGACATCTATATAATTTATTGGCACTCTCTGGGCAGAAGGGCTGGAGCGGAGTGGTGGGCCATATCTGTGGGGGAATCCTAACCTTCTTCAGCTCCAGAATGAAGTTGTCTACTAGGGTCTTGACCTGATGAGCTCGGGCCGAGAAGAGGATGATCTTCTCATTGGTCAGGTTGAACTCTAGCATGTTCTGTGATGGCATGGTCACAAATAGGATGTCTGCAAAGCTGGAGAGAGAAGGTGGTGTGAGGGGGAGCCTTGTGGCCAAAGAGATGCCCTCCTACAGGCTTTTTTGTTCCTGTTTCCCCTCTCTGACCCATCTGTATGTTCTGTGTATTTTAAAGCTCGTTGTGCCATAGTCCAGCCCCTCAGTTCAACCACAAAGCTGGACTTGGCCCACACAGTATCTTTGTATCATCAGGTGTCCCAGTTTTTCCCACCCAGCCACTTTGACCTCATGTTGAAACCAACAAAGGGACTCCAGTGGGGAGTCTGGCCACTCAGCCGGGTCTCGGGGCCAGAGCCATGTTCTCTCCCAGGTGTCCGGGGACTAGGCTGATCTTAGCAGTTACCCCCTCCATAGAGGGAGCTCTGGAGATAGGGCTGGCTAGAGGCAGAGCAGGGTAGTGGGCTCCCAGCTCAACCACTTCCTACCTGTGTGACCAGAGACCATCAGCTTCTCTGTGTGTGCCTCACTTTCCAAATCTTTAACACAGACTTAAGTAAAAGGCTCAGTAGAGTCAGCACATCATAGGTGGCTAGTTGTTTGCTTGTTTGTTTAATTTCATGTGCATTGGTGTTTTGCCTGCATGTATGTCTGTGTGAGGGTGTCAGATCCCCTGAAACTGGAGTTACAGACAGTAGTGAGCTGCCATGTGGGTGCTGAGGATTGAACCTGGGTCCTCTGGAAGAGCAGCCAGTGCTCTTAACCACTGAGCCATCTCCATAGCCCCACATCACAGATGCTTAATGACAGCTCTGTCCAGACAGCCCACTCCCACCTGCTTGCCAATCACCTGTATGCACACAGGACCCGAAGCTGTCTGCTGGCCTCTCTGCTGCCTTTGTCCATCCTCAGGAGCTTGATGCCCGTGTGGGATACAGCTAGGATCTGCACGCTAGTGCCCACACTGCCCTAGGAAGGGTGAGCCTGTTGAGGCCTTCCATCATTATCCCTGGCTGCTCTGGGCAGGCAGGAAGGGGTGAGAAGGGACTCTTACCATTGCTGGGAAGAGGCGGGAGAAGTAGACCTCCCAGCTGTCTCGGGCCATGCTGATCGCAGCCCGCTTCACGCTTTCCGTTACCAGAGGTCGCTGTGTGTCCAGCTGGTTCTGGGCTAAGGGAGGCCAGTTCTGGTCAAGACCCTCTTCCCCTCCTATCCAGCTCACATCTCAGGGAGTTGGGTGTGAGAGGCTGGTACCAGCAATAAGCTGTCCTACCAATGTCTGTATGGGGGACTAGAAGCTAGAGATAGATGAAAGGGCCATATTGCGTGTTACATGTAGCTGACTCCAAACATGCAGCCTGGTGAGGCTGAATAAGAATGGATATGTGTAGGAGGCAAGAGGGCGGGGCGTGTCCTTAGACTGCTTCCAGGCAAGGGCTGTCCCCAGATCTGGTTGAGTGCCCATCAGCAACCTCCCCTTCCCCAAGGTACCAAACAGGGCCTTCATCTGCAGCCGTTCATCCTCAGAGATGCGCAGGCAGGCCTCAGAGAAGGTATCATGAAGGATCTGCCGAAACAAGTGTGCCCCTGCTGGAAGCTGAGGTCTATGGCCTAGGTTTGCAGGAAGGGGTTCCTGTTTTGCAGCACTGGGCTCATCTGTAAACTGGGTCACTTTTGTTATCTGATCCTTCACAGGTTGCCTTCTTAATCCTTTCTGCTTTCCCCAGGCCTTGGTTTCCATATGTATCCAGAAAGCCTGAGATTGGCCTCTAGGCCCTGTGAACTTAGAGTGACTGTTTTGTTTGTTTTGTTTTGTTTTTGTACAGGACCTTGTATCAAAACTCCTGATCCTCCTTCCTCTACCTTCTGGGTGCTGGGGTTACAGGCATGCACATATGCCCAGAACCGTGACTCATCAGATGCATGTGTAGCCCTGCTAACCTTGTGTATGGGAGTGGGGGAAATCAGTAGAGCAGTTCTCAAACCCACGGATCCCAGAAGAAAAGACCCTGCAGGTGGGAGGAAAGGAGAAGACCTCACCTGCCGGAACAGGAGGTCCAGCTGCACAGGGTGGCTGTAGCTGTCCTTAGGGTAAAACACCTGTGTGGGTAGGGCCTTAGTTACCCACGGGTTACCCTCTTTTCTGGGCTGGACCCCAGTCCCAAATGCAGCCGCTGGCCGATCCCTACCCTAGCTCTAACCTCACTCCCATTTTTTCATGGTTCCCCTGACCTAGCTTCCTGGATAACCCTGCCCATATTTAGCCCATCCTCTGGCCGGCTCCTGGGACCTCTTTGCGCAGGAAGATCCGCCAGGGGGTGTCCTGGTAGCCGTAGAAGTTGGGGTTGACTAGGCGGTGCAGCTGTGTCTGCACAGGATCCTCTGGAGGCTCCAGTGACCGTGAAGGTTGCACTGTGGAGGGCAGGGGCAGAGAGTATAAGGCGGGCTTCTTGGGACCCAGCAGGACCAGGAAGGGCTTGCTTATGGTGATAGGGAAGTGTCATGAAAGTACAGCAGGGTGATTCAGGAGGACTGGGCAAACCTCTCTGATGTGACATTTGAGCGGACACCTGATTGATGGACAAGAAGAAGCCAGATACCCAAAGCCTGTGAGGGAGAGCATTCCTCTTGGAGGAGACAGCAAATGTCTTGAGGTGGGAGCAGGCTTGGTGTCTTAGTTATAGGAACCAAATGTGTCAAGAGGAAGGAGGGGAGAGGGAAGGCTGTGGGACTGGGCCGATAGATCGATCGCACAGGCCGGTCAAGATCACAGTGAAGAGTTTGGTGTTCATGTTAGGAGCTTTTGTCAGAGATGCGTTGTGAGCTGACCCAAATTTTATGGTCACTGCCTGATTAGGGCTTCCCTTTTGGGGCAAGAGGGCTGGATTTATAGCTCTGGTCGAATATTTTCAAGCTGTGTGGCCTTGGGAAGCAGCTTAACATCTCCGTGCTTCTGTTTCCCCGCCTTTAACAGGTAGGAACAAATAGCACTGTTTGATGAGCTTTGGTAGGATTCAATGAAGGTGGGGCTGGCCGGAAACCAGTGATTTAAGCGGTGATGTTATAATGGCACCAATGCCCACACAGTATGTACATGTTGACTTAGGGACAGACACAGCTCCCTCAAACACCCCTGTGCTCACAGGCTCGTTCACTCACTTGCACACTTGCACATCCCCCCCTTGAGGTCCTCACCTGGAGTGGGCCCCATGCATGGCCTTGGGGCACTGGTCACTGGCTTCACCAGGGCCACAGCCTCTCTGGACACCTGTCCCACCACAAACAGAGCGCTCAGGGGGCAAAAAGCAAACCGTGGAGGGGAGGCATAAGGCCATGCTGAGAGGGCAACTGACTTCTGAGGCTTCAATCCCTCTGGGGTACCCAACCCCCTCCTCACCTGAGTGCTAGGTGCTACTGCCAGGTGAGCCTTCTGTCCCTTCAGAATCATTAGGGCTTCCTCATGAGGGTCAGGTGGCCTCCTGAACACCTTCCCACCATCCGTTCTGGCAGGTGACCCATGGCAGGTTAGACACTAGGTATCCCCTTTCCCATAATCCCCAAGAGAAGGGACCCCTCCCTCCCCCACATCATTACAAACAAGCACCAGAGAGGAGCCAAGGCTGTACAGCACAGTGGAGATCATGGCAGCCTGAGCCTCCCTTTGCCCTGGAGCCCATCTTGAATGGTGACGAGCCCAGTATAGGGAAGGTAAGCTGAGGGCTGGTGTCTGGACCCACCTGCGGGCCTCAGGACGTGCTGCCCAGGGCGGCTGCTTGCACTGCTTGATGATGCTTTTGATCTGCTGTGTGGGTTGTGGGAAGTGCTCTGAGTTGAGCGTGGAGTACCGAACCAGTTCCGGGGAGGCTGAAACCGTGAGGGCAGGTGGCTAGGTGAGGCTGTGGGGCCCGATGGCCCTGGCCTATCTGGGCAGCCTCAGGACTTGGATGGACACTCACTGGATTCTGGAGCAGTCCAATCCTGAGCTAGGATGGGGGAAGCCACAGGCTTGCTAGGGATCTTCGGGGCCTTTGCCACAGAGCATGGGACCAGAGACTGTGGAGTGGGGCGCACGAGCACAGGCTTGGCTGGGGGGCCGGTGCCTACAGTCTTCGGCCGTGCCTCTGGAGCTAGTGGTCTCTGTGGAGAGCAGATCATGAAGAAGCCATCCAGGACATACCTGGGAGCTTACTCCCAGGCACCCCATCTCTGCCCAAAGTGGACTATAGGACTCCTGGTCTCAGACATGAACAGAAAGCCTGGGTAACACAATATTCCTGTTTACCCTGGGCAGCTCGACTCACCTCTGGGGGCTGGGGTCTTGAGGCTGCACTCAGGGGCTGCTGCTGGAGCGCCAAAGCCTGTAGGGTCATCTCCCGGGCCTGGGAAGAAGTGGCCAGGTGACCTGTGTATGCAAGCATGCACACACACACACACACACACACACACACACACCGTGCCCTGTCCCCACTCACCAGTAACACAGCCTGCCTGTGGATGAAGGCTTGCTGCAGAGCCAGTGTAGAGGCATCCAGGCCTGGGACTGGGGAACCGGGCAGAGGGCACAGGTGGGCACAGGTGTTGGGGAAGCAGGAGCTCCCCTATGCACCACCGGCCCCTAATCTGGAAGTATATTTAGGAAGTACTGACTGGGCTTGACTTTGGGGTCTGGAGGTCTCCGGGGGGTATCTTCAGAAGCACCACTGCCACTTCCACCCGGCTGGCCCCCACCTTTCATGCGGTAGGCAATGGCTGTCGGCTTCTCCAGGTCCTGGGACAGCAGTGGCCGCCTCACTGCTGTGATCCCAGGATCCATGGCAACAGGCACCTGACACCAGCCCAAGCTCCCAACCTACCCCCTCCAAAGGAATGAATTGTGGGAGCCAGTGTCTATACTGGGGTTTCTGTACTAGGGCAAGGAAGTCTTGTGAGATTTGGAAACAGGTGATCCAGCGATCCATTCTGTGAGGGTGCCTTCTGTCAGATGTGACAGCTGCGATTCTGACATTTAGCTGTGGGTCCTGCCAGGGCAGCCAGGGGCATCTCCAGCTGCCAGGTAACCTCAAGATTTCCCTGCTCCCAGCGCAGACCCAGATTGGACCCCCTGCCCCAGGGCCCTCGTGTAAGGTTCAGATATCACCCTAAGATGTGGGCTATGTCTCTGGTATACACACTGAGCCTGCAACCTGCATCCCTCTGCATCCCTACCGCATCCCCACAGGCCAGCACAGGATCGAAGAGGCTGTCCAAGTAGCCATCCAGCTCCCTGGGGGGCACAATGGTCTCTCTGGTGCTGTCCACAGCTGGTAAGGATACAAAGGGGCCAAGTTTACTTCTCCTCTGGGTCTCCACACCCTCTGGGTTTTTTCCCCTTTAATGCAATGGCCACTGCTGGTTGACCTTGATGGGTTGCTGCCCATCTCTGGGCTTCAGTTTCCCCATTTGGACCATCCTCATTGTGGCTGCAGTACCCATCGAAGTCAGGCATTTTGGGCATGTGGTCCTGGGGCTGGGGCCTTGTGGGAGTGTCCTCATCTGAATCCCAGCAGTTCCCAAACACCCTGTGGATGAAAGGGGAGGCCCAGGACAGCTGACCCCCAAAGAGATTCCATGAAACACCTGTGTGTCCTGGGTCAGGTGGCTTCCCCAATTGAGGAGTAGAATTACTAGGCATGGCAGTACACATCTGCAACTCCAGACTCCTGAAGCTAAGGTAGGAGAATGGCTTGAACCCAGAAGCTTGAGGTTTGCTTAGTTCAAATGATCAAACATGATAACAACCCCACCCCCAGAGTGCAGCCTTTCCCTACAGCTGGTGGGTAGCTGCCCAGGGGAGGCGGTCTGGGCAAGTAGCTACATACCCTTTGGCATCTCCTCTGCCAGCCAATGGCCCTTCTGCACCCACAATGAAGTAGGATTTTTGTCGAGGAAAGTCCCTGAGCAGTTCCAGGTCTGACACCAGATCCAGCACATAGTCATGTCCAGCCAGCTCTGCCCACTGGACTCCATTCTTCATGGCCACTGTCCAGCCCCTCCAACTGTCAGCCAGCCCCCTGGTCAGTGTGCAGAGGAATGGAAATAGTGAAACTGTCAGCCATTGCCTGGAGACCCCAGGGTATGAATCAGACCCCAGGCATGGCCAGAGTAGCCTTCTGGATCCCCCAGGGATGGTGCCTTCTGCCCCCTCCCTTTCTCCCAAATCATGGGCTGTCAGATGGGGCATTCTAGGAGCCAACCTGTGCTTTAGAATGTCTCCAGCAACTGCTTCCCCCGTACTCCAGGCATGTACCGGACAGGAGAACTGATCACCTGGCACAGCCAGTTGCTGTACTCAGTCTGGGGCATCTCCAGGCCAGCCTCACTGGCTCCCATGTCCCTATCCCATATCTCAACCCCCCCACTTCCCTGCACTGCCACATAGGCATGAGCCCCTCCCTGGCTTCAGAACCTTTAGTGACCACTGCTCACTCCAGCTGCTCTTCCTTTAGGAAGAGCAGAGAAGCAGCCTGAGGGATGAGCCTACATACCATTGAAGCAGCTCACATCTAGAGCCATACTGGCCTTCTCCTGAATGGCAGTCCACTCAAGCTGTGTAGGGGGAAAGGTGCGAGCAGTCCCTGAGCCCATGGCCTGCAGGAGGCGATGCTGGCACACAGCCTGGAAGCCATTCTGCCCATAATCAGACACAAACCTGGAGGAGCAATAGGGAGGTGGAGCCTGCTGTAGGCTCAGGCTAGCCCTTAGCTCTAAGGTGAAGTGGAAAGGCCTCAGGCTAACTCACAAATAAGGATAGGTTGGCAAGCACACTAACAGGCTCCCATAGCCTAGAGTGCTAAGGCTGGCCTAAGAAACAAATCCCAGGTTATTCCAGAGTATACAGTCTAGCACAGAAGTCCGAGGATGGGATAGCATGTCATTGTTCAGGTGGGGTGCATGACTAAGCGCGGGCCAGAATCCGGACTCTGGAGGGCTTTGCCCCACCCCTTCACTCAATAGTCTGGGTGACCACCCGCTCTTAGCCTGGCCTCCTAGTTTTCACCTGTGTAAGAGATGGCTGTGAGGGTCCAGCTCGGCTCAGAGTCAGTGAGCTGTTCCCACCAGCAGGTCCTCCTCACGCCCCTACCCATTCTTCTCTGAGAGGAACCAGGGTTGTGCTTTCAAGAAGGTAGCACACAGGCAGCCAGTGACCCTATTCTGCTAGAACCACCGTAGCCACAGTACTGACTGAGGAATGGCTGCCTTCTGCATGCCGGCCAGGTGAAGGTGCACACAATCTGATGCTCATTGCTCTCCTGCTGGGTGGATCCTGTTCCCACCCCATACTTACGGCAGAGAAAAGAGGGGTACTGGCCCTGGGTCATGTGGTAGGATTGTGCACTATCCCCCACAGGCCCAGCACCTCACCAGCATCAGGGATACACTATCAACGTGGTCATGCCCACATGGCACTGGTACATGCCCATCTCTGTTCTGCATACATAACATATACTATAGAGTAGTTGCTATCATCACCCCCATTTTATAGGGGACAAACCCAAGGCCTGGAGAGGTTAAGTGACTTGTCCAAAATCACAGAGTTGGTTTGGGATTTCAATACAGTTGTCTGAACCCAGCTGTGCTCCTAACCCCTGTCCATCACACAACCTAAGAGATTTAAGAGCTAAGAACTCTTTTCCCAATTCTCCACACCCCCGTTTTGCCCCACCCTGGGTTTTGTCAGTCTTCATCCATTGCGACCCAATTCCTCCCCTCTGTAGTAAAGCAAAGCCTGTCTTTCTTCTGGGTCTGGACTCAGTAATGTGATTGTGGCTCTGGCTGCCATTCATGCTGGTCTTTTGGCAACACAGAGGCACCCACTGGCCTGACCTCCGAGCTTCTGCCTCCGGTCACCTGGATTGCACTCACTTGAGGAGGAACTTTTCAAGGTGTGAGGAAGGTGCAAAGCCACTGAGGCAGGCAGCCAGCAGCAACCAGCCACGCTTGGCATTGTAGGCATTGTGATTCCGCCACACCTGGTTGGCTAGCTGGGCTAGGATCTCATCCCGCAGATCTGGCTCCACCAGCCCCTGGTGCACTATGTAGTTCCCCAAGATCATCTCCTGGGTGCCATGCAGGTGGGGGTCTCCCATGAAACGCAGGATCTAGGGCACAGACAGACTCTCGTGGGCGTCTGCTCACATTCTTCTCTTGCCCAAAAAATGTCTCTCATAGTTTAATATCACCCTATTATTCAATGTCAAACAACTAGCAGGAAAGTTAGGATCCGAAGTTCACACTGACATCCTCTCCTGCTCATGAGCCTCCTGAGGCTCCCATTCATTGCCAGCATTCTTTAGTACCCTTGGCCTCCAGCTGGCTCCACTTGATCTGGAGGATTCTCTAGCATTCAGACCTGACCACATCACTCCCAGGAAACATCTTTCAGGGCCCCAGCTCTCTGGTAAAATGGGACCTGGGGGCCTGCAATCTAAGCCTCACTGGCCACTCTCCCTTTTCTTGCCATCTCTCCTGTCCTGTTCCCAAAAGTTCCTCTTTCCCCTAATAGGCAAACTCTTCTCATCTCTAAAACCACCTCCTCCAGGCTGCTTTCTGTGGCTTGCCTGGCTGGACCTGGGGCCTCATTTGTGTTCCCAGCCTCCGAACCTCCCTCTGGACATGTTGGTAGTCCTGGGTCAGAACAGGAACTGGCCCCCTCTGTCTGTGGAGTCCTTAGGCAGGGCCAGAGAGACTCTGAGGCAGCATTGCCAGGCGAATGACTGGGAGAGACTCTCAGAAAGAGGCCAGATCTTTACACTGACATACAGCTTCAAGAAGAGGTGTGGGACTCATAAACTGGGCTTGAAGGCCAAGGAGGATTTCCAGGGAATAAAGGGGAAGCTTGTAACCTCCTCTCAGGTAAGGGGGCAAGGGCGCTTGTGGCCTGGCATTGTGTTGTAGGCTATGCACTTGAAGTTGGACTGGGGCAGATCCCATACTAGCTTAAAGACACTTATGGCTTCTGCATGGTGCTCCACAGGTAGCCGTGTGAGAGGCATCTTCAGGGGCACTGTCAGCATCCCAAAGGAGGGCTCCTGGGGACACAAGGAGGGCATGGGAGGTAACACTGGGACAACAGACATATCCGTGTCTACCCCACCTCACGCTGGGCGAGAAACCATGGGGTGGGCTCCCCACTCCATTGCCTAGATGAAGAAGCTGAGGCCTGCTGAGGGCAGGACCATGACCCACAAAGAGCAACTGGGGGAGGCAGAGCAATGCCGCTGGGCCCTTCTTGGAGGACAGGACACGGAGGCAGGTGCTGTGCTACCTCCTAGTCAGGTTCTAGCAACCCTAGGCTGGTTGGTGAGCTATACAGCTGGAGTCCAAAAGGGTCTCACTTCTGTTAGGGCCCTGGGGCTCCCAATGGGCTCATGGCCATACCTCAAAAGCCTTCAGGGAGACTGTGTTAGCGCTGAGTTTCAGTGCCCAGGGGTCAGGCTGCCCAGCACTTACCTTGAAGTGGCATCGGATGAACTTGGCCATGGGGTAGTTGTTGATGTCAAGGGGAAGCGTGACACAGGGCTCAGCCTGGAGCCTAGGAGTCCGGACAATGGCTACTCGGGGCACACTGGACAGCTTGAGGCCTGCAGACAGTGGAAGCATGTAGTGATTGCACCCCTCTCCCCAACCCTTCCCTGCTGCTGTTAAAGCTAACACACCTGCTGCTGCTGCTTGCAGGAGCCCGGCCACCTCAGCTGGCACCTCCAGGTGTCTCACTGGCACCACTTCCCGCTTGCTGAGCTCCTGGAGGGATGGGTGAGGGGTGAGGGGACCATCACCACACTTCACCTGCTGGTCTCTCTCCCTGTCCCCCTGCTGCGGCTCGGACCCTGCACCCACCTCCTGCTCACGCAGCCATGCCTCCTGTGCCCGGCGCCTCCGCTCTGCCCTCAGCTGCAGGAGAGCAAATGGTCAGAGCACAGGTGGCAGAGACCATGGCCACGTAGCCTGGGCAGGCGTGAGCAGTAGGGAAGGGCCTGTGGCCTGGAGGCTCCCGGTGGCACTGATGGGACCTCTGGCAAGGGAGGCAAAGGTATAGCCAGAGATGGGAGGGGATACATTGGCAGGACTCCAGGAAGCCTTGTTGCACTGCATGCCTCCAGAGCTTTGGGAATGGAATGACATTTATCACTGGCAGTGGGTTTATGTGACAGAGGACAAGACTGGCAGTGAGCTAAGTACCAGATCACACTAAGGAGATTCAAGTTACCCAGTGCCAATCAATCATGCCTGCAGCTCACTATGAGCCCAGTGCTGGTTACATCTCTCCAAATAGCATTTCCTTTCACCTTGCTCTATGCCCAAGGGACATGCCAGGAAACAGGCCTCAGAGGAGCCACAGCCACCTGGCTCAGGAGGAGGGCATGGCAGGGATTTGCCCTGGGGATGGGTTCCTCTTGGGCTAAGTGCCCGCTCCCAAACGCAGGCAGGCCTGTACCTTGAGGTAGCGGCGGCGGTTCACGTAGGTGTGCACCAGGGAACGGAATTTCACCAGACTCTGCCTCATCTGCTGGTAGCGTTGTCTGAGGAGTCAAAGATGAAGCCACAGGGTGACAAAGGGTCAGAGATACCTCTGCCACTGCCCATACTTCACTCTGGGATCCTTTGTCTCAAAAGAAAATGAGTTCAATGTGGGACAGAGACAGCCAAAACCCACACAGCAAATCTAGTGGCAGGGCCCAATTGATCCTCACAGTGGTCATATACTACCCCACCATGTGTTAGTCCCAGAGCCCCTGATGTGCAAGTAACAGGGAAACCCCTCAGCTGGATCCACAGTCAGAGAGCAGTGACTTGGAGAATCAGGTCATTCTTCCAACAGAAGCCTCTCTCAGCTTGCATGCCTCCAGAGACTGGAAGCTGACTGAGCTTAGGCTCCTCTGAGACTGGAGGACCCAAGAGACTTCCCCTTCTATGGGCCTCACCTGACCAGGAAGCCACGGGCCCTGCTCTGCAATAGGATGATCTTCCGCCGCAGGGAGCAGAAGTGCCGCTGGATGAAGAAGCCTCGCAGGTAGCGCTGCAGGGTGAGGGCAGCATGATGCTGGACTCGCTCCCGCATGCTCTCCAGTAGCTGGTGCAGGTGCTCCTTGAGGAAGAGCTGGGAGTGGGAGGTAGCAATAGATACCCCTATTGAAGAGTCCACAAAAGGGGAGAAGACTGGGCTGCCTCCCGCAGCTTGGCTGGGAGTTTAGGGCAGCAAAAGCTAGGGTACTAGGGCACCAGACATGGGAACAGAGCTGAGGTGGATAAACATCCTAAGTTTCGGCATCTGGATGAGTCTGAGGTACCACTTGGATATCACTGAATGTGGGGCTCTCCAGAGCTCACCTTGCTAACCCCAACACGGTACATGTCTGGAGTGACTGTGCATAGCCGGCTCAGCAATGACACACACATGTCCCCATCTGCTGGCACATTGAGCTTGAGGGCCACCAGGCAGCGGTACCTGGGGGGAACAAACGCAGCCTGAGGGCCCGATGTTACCCCATCTCCGTGTCGGGGGGGGCTGTGGTCCAACAGGGACTTGCTCACAGCACTGTCCCCAAAACTAGCTCAAGGAATCAAAACTAATACACTATTTCAGCAGAACAAAACACTTTACTGACACCTGCTGGAGATTGTCCTAATGGCGACTAAAATCACCCGAGATGGGTTCAACACGTAAGGAAACTATAAAAACAAAGGTTTCTGTCCCCAAGCCTGACAGCCTGAGTTAGTCTCTGGGGAATTCATCTCTTCCACATGATGGAAAGAGAGTACTGACTCCTGAAAACTGTCCTGTAACCTCCACACACACATGGATTCATTTGAGCCACCAACCAGTAAGTGAATACATGTAATTACACACACACACACACACACACACACCCCTCAACAATTATATTTCCCATGTCGAATCTAGCATGCTTTGTACAGTGTACAGTCTGAACAACAGTGCACGAGGAGAGGAGTCTGTGCGGCTAGGAACTACCCAATGGAAGTACCTGTCAATGAACACCTGGAAGGGCAATCGCACGGGAAAGCCTTCCTTGCGGATCCGCACAGTCTCCAGAACCCCTGAATAGCGTAACTGCGCCATCATCACGTCTGGCTCAAAGAGACCCGGTTCCTAGAAGGACGCCCAGAAAGGTGCGTAGTCCCGCAGTGGGCAGGGAGGGGTCCAGAGAGGCCAAGCCACTTGCCCAGGGTCACACATCACAGGGAGGAGGACTTGACTTCCCCAGGGGCCTCACCTTCTTATGGTTGGGTTTCAGGCAACGCACGAACAAGGGGTTACACCTGGGTGGAGGTGGGAGAGGTGGTGTGAGACCCCCAGAGGGAGCAAGTGGGTGCTTATCCACTCTGCCCTGCCACCCAACCCACCTCTCCATTTTTTCCACTAGATCCAGGAGTGACTGCTGAAACTTGGCGGCCACAGTGTGAGCCTTGTAGAGTCGGGTAATGGAGCTGCTCTTGCCCAGGCGTGGAGGGCCAGTCTGTGCAGCATGGCTGGAGAAGAGGTGTGCCACCACCTGGAGGGGCCGAGGTATTGGACAGGGCAAACAGATGTAGCCGGTTGAGGGCGGGACAGGGACAGAACATAGGAGTCAGGTCCCTGAACTGAAAGGGTCTGAAAAACAACTTGACTCCAGCTGTCCCTGACATCCTAACTTGCATATGGGCCCAACACCTCCCGTGGGACCCAGCCCACAGCATGGCTGCTTTTCCCTTTCTTTTTGGGGAGCGCACAGCACTGGCTGTGAATCTGGCCCTGGTCAGGAACTTTGGCTGGTTTGACAGAAGAGGAAAAGGGAAGCCCATGGTGGAAGGGGGTGCAACCAGTCCTTTTGTCATTGGTCTACCTGCTGATGAGCAGTGGGGCTGGCCTTCCAAGGAACCCAAATTTGTCCCTATGCATTCCCCAGAATGTCGGACTTCAAATATAAGTTAAGAATCCAGAACTTAGTCTCAGTGGTAAACTGGTTATCCCTGAACCAGCTCGTAGGGACTAAGGTGGGGACCACGGCAGGTGACTGAGGCAGAGATGAGTTAAGGAGCAAGACCAGGTCAAGGGGCTTCCCCTTTCCTGGACTGGGGAGAGCCTGGGGTAGAGCTAGTGGAATGATGGAGGAGGGTCATCTGTCTATGTGTTACTTTCATTGGTTAATA
>LOJH01004251.1:2567-18244 GCA_001685095.1 Ellobius talpinus | reverse complement strand
ACACACACACACACACACACACACACACACACACACACACACACAAAAGATCTTTTAAATAAAAAGTCTTAAGAAATCCTGTTATATGCTACAACATGGATGAAACTTGAAAACATTGCCTCAAAGTCTGCATGATTCAACTTGCCAGTTGTCTAAAAGGCAGTCAAACTGAAAGCAATTCACAGCAGTGGTTGTCAGGGGTGAGAGTCACAGAAACATTAATAGAGAGCTGGAAAGATGGCTCAGAGGTTAAGAGCACTGACTATTCTTCCAGAGGACCTGGGTTCAATTCCAGCACTGACATGGCAGCTCATAACTGTCTGTGACTCCAGTTCCAGAGGATCCAACATGCTCACACAGACATATATGAAAGCAAAAACACCAAGTAATATAAAATAAAAATAAGTAAATTTTTAAAAAAGAAACATTAATAGTATCACTTTTGGGTTTTTTGGAGTTTTTTTACGATTTTTGAGACAGTGTTTCTCTGTGTAGCTCTGGCTGTCCTGAACTTGCTCTGTAAACCAGGCTGGCCTCAAATTCACAGAGATCCACCTGCCTCTGCCTCCTGAGTGCTGGGGTTAAAGGCATTGCGCCACCATCATCCAGAAATAGTGTCATTTTTATGAGAATTTTCAGAGATCTACTGACAACATTCATGTATTTCACATGCCTATGGTACATTTTTCAAAAAAAAGGTTATGGTAATAAAGCAGATCATATACTATAAGCAAACATTTTTAATTTTAAAAAATTATATATAAATTGTGTCTTAAGAGTGCAAAAAAAGTGAAAATTCAACTAGATTTTAAAAGAGAAATCTTTAAAGATGTTGCGTTTGTGTCTGGTATGATCCTTTAACTAGAAGGATGTCTTCCTATAAAGCAGCTATCGATACTTATCTCTCTTTTTCTTTTTGGAGACTTACCTCTTCTTAAACCCTTCAAAACAGAAGACAATGGCTGCCAAACAGGACAAAGTCATGAACCTTATTACACAAATTCTCATTGTACAGAACATGCAATGTTTCTAAGAAACTCAAAAGTCAAGTTGAGATTTAGGTTAACCCAATAAAACTCTGATAGCATATAATCAAAAGTTAACTGGAAAATTCGTCAACATTACTTGTATATCCTGTAAAGACAAACTTGACGCCAGCCCAGACCCTTACCTTCATCAAACTCAGCATCATCTTCTGTGTGCTGGGGGAATGGGAAGCAGCTGGTAATCTCTAGTCGATCTTCTACAACCAGACCCAGGAGCACTCCCTGAACTACCTCAGTTCCTTGCCCTTCTTCTTGATAATGTTTGATTATCTTTAATATTACCTGAAAGAAAATACAAAAGAGAACTTAAAAGACATACTAGTTTATATTTTACTTATTTCTAAGAGAAAAAAAAAACCTCCACCAGTGAGTTTCCACAACCACAAAACTACATATTAGGACTCAATAAATTTGTCGCACAAACCATTTCCTTTAACCTTAGGTGGAAAGATAAACCTGGGAATTACTTGTGTTCATTTCAATAAATAAAATTTCAAATTTAAGGGTAAATTATCTCCAGCATTTAAGACTGGCTAAAATAAACTCATCAAGAAAGACTCCACCAACATAATAAATGTATGATCTTACCATTTCAACCTAATGAAATAAAGCACACAAAAATTAGTCAAAACACATCGTTCTCAAACCTAAGCAGCTTCATTCATCCTTTGAAATTGTATGGTCTTTCCACTCCCCTACTGCTGTGGTAGGAATACAAACGGCCCCAAACTCCTGTTTAGTGTTGTGCCTCAGCTGGTGACAGTATTTCTGGAGGCTCTGGAAATGCTAGGAGGTTGGACCTAATTGGAAAATATCAATTCCTAAAGGCATGGCTCTGAAATTTATACCTGGTCCCAAGTCCCTTCCCTTCAGTGCTTCCCAATCTCCTCTTTCACCCACTTCTGCCACCATGATGGTGTCTACTCAAACACACGGGGCATGCAACCACAAACCGAACCATTTGAAACCAAGAACCAAAGTTAAATTTCCTCCTTTAAGGTGTTTTTCTCTGCTGTTTGCCACAGCAATGTAGAGTAATATACCCACACACAATGTTATTTGTGCTCCTAGAGCACGCTGCTTGACAAACAACTTCTAGGAATGAGAGTTTATCCCAGATCACAGTGTCACGGGTTCTAGCCCATGTTTTGGAGAGAGTGAGGTAGAACATCATGGTAGACAGTATAGTGAAGTTGTCTGAGCTAATGTCTCCATGGCAACAAATAGAGACAGGAAAGGAACAGGGACAATTACAGCCCCTCTAAGCAGACCCCCAGATACTAATTCCGCAAGCCAAGCCCCATCACACAAGTCTCCACTTCTTCTCAATACCACCATAAAGGATGACTCCAACACAGGATTAACTAAGTCAGAACCCTCATGACCCAACCACTTCTCAAAGCCCATCTGGTGACAATTCAGCTTTGTACCTAAACCATAAGAATATTAAACTGGAGGCTGGAGCGATAGATGGCTCAGAGATTAAGAGTGCTGACTGCTCTTCCAAAGGACCTGGGTTCAATTCCCAGCACCCACATGGCAGCTCACAACTATGTAACTATAACTATAGTTCTGTAACTATAGTCCCTGACACCCTTTCACAGGCACACAAACAGAGCAATAAGCCCTTTTAACCGCTGGCCTCTCTAGCCCCTCTAATTATTTATCTGAAAGAACAAAAAAAGAGCTGGGCAGTGGTGACTCACACCACTAATCCTGGCACTCAGGAGGCAGAGGCAGGTAGATCTCTGTGAGCTCGAGACTAGCCTGGTCTATAAGAGCTAGTTCCAGGACACAGAGAAACCCTGTCTCAAAAGAAAAAATTAAAAACAAAACCAAAAAAAGCAAAAAAAAAAGAAAGAAAAAGAAAAGAGAAAAAGAAAGGAAGAATTAAAAAAGAACAATTGAATGAACAAAGAAAGAAAATTCCTCAAGGGAACAAACTGAAGCCTACTTTTTATAATTCTACATAACCACAAATCTGTTATATACACGTGTTTAAAACTTGCATGTTTGGGATCTGGAAGTCTCAACGTCCTGCTTACTGCATCCCCTCTTAAAGACTCTCATAAATGAAGGGCTGTTTTACTCAGTATTACATTTTCAACAGCTAATGAAAGCACATGAAAGATACTCCAAATGTAGTTTGTTTAAGGAATGCATAAAAAAACATTACCAATCATTCATGATACACTAAATCCTCTGCTCAATGTCTAACAAGCAATGAATGACTTAATTCAATCCCTACAGCCATCTTTTTACAAAGCCAGTTGTACTATTTTCCTGTCTTCTCCAAGGAAATAGTTAAGCTGACATGAAATGAGCATATTCATGTAAACCTTGATACTTTTAAGTTACTTTACAACAACTCAGAAAGTGAAGGTATGCTAAACATGCTTATAACAGGCTAGACCATCATGATACAGTGTCAGCATCTCTAGATGGTGTCGCTGTAACTATGGCTACACACTAAGGGGTTCATGCACACAGCACAACATACAAGATCAGGCAGCAACTGTGAAAGAATGGTGATGATGATCAAATTAAAGGCCTGGTCGCTGAAACAAGTGCCCAGCCACTCCAAGAATGCAAAGCAGCTTTTAATCTTTTACACATCAGTCTCATGAGTTGCAAATTAGCAATATCCACCCACAAAAATCATCACCTGTTCATGCTCAACTATTTACTTTCTTTCCCACCAACCACCATGTCTCTTTCCATAAAACAGTGCTGATATATTTAATTAGTCCTGTTTAGTAAAGTCAGGTTCCCTGTCCTTACTTTCAAAAGCAGATATGTGGATGGTTTACTAGTTCTCCAAAATAAAAACATATTCCAATATACTTTGATATTGAGCCCACATACTTACATCACTTGCTCTCCGTTTAACAAATGATCTAACAGATGTTTTCAGCATAAATAAATGCCCCTATTTACATATAAAAAGGCATCTAGGGAGCCCTAAAATATTCTTGCACCCAATCATACTCTCTGAATTCAGAGTTAACTAATCTGAGCTGGGTGTGTATACTGTTTGGGATGTTTTGCATTTAGATTCTCCAGGTGACTAGACTTTATCATCCTACTTGATTTTAATACCTTAAAACTTAATTTATTTTAGTTATTATTTAAATTAGTATAGCTATATGTGTCTATGTGTAGATATCTGCTCCTGAGTATGAACAGCCTGTAAAACCCAGAAGTCACTGGATACTCTACAGTGGGACTTACAAGTGGTTGAGAGCCACCTGACATGGGTTGTGGGAACCAAACTTGGGTCCTCTACAAAAGAAGTAAGTGCTCTTAGTATTGAAGCATCTCTCCAATCCTATTCTATCTTTTAATGAACATGATCCAGCTTTCCTTTGTCTTTATTTTGTTGAGCTCCTCAAAAGATTATAATGCCATGAGCTTTCTTCTAAGACTTCCCAATGTTTCTAAAAAGTGAAGACAGTGAGAATTCCTTGCCTTACTTTATGTCATGCAAACTTCAAAACTCTTTTTATTTTTGAATATTTTCTTCATGTGAATGTGAATATTTTATTTATAAAAGCAAGAATACCACCCCAATAAAGAAGCCCAGCTCAACCTAGAAGAACATTACTGTAGGAAGCAAGAGGAAAGAGAAGCACAGAGATCCCTTCTTAAAAGCAGACTGCTTCCAGGAGTCCAGTAGCCTCAGGGCTCTGAGCAACCCCAGGCCTCCAGAACCAGTGCTGACAGGATCTTAGAAATGAGTGCAATGCACAGTCTGCTATAAACTCTGTCTTCTCAGAAACAAATGAGTAGTGCCCTCTTACACAGGACATAAAGCAAGGCAAGGAATACTACCAGCAAAATACTAAAGGATGCCCTGTCTGCTCAGACAACCCTACAAGGAACTTTCCTAGATCACTAATGCACACTGTGCAATAGCAAACCAGGCTATTGCCTAATCTCTAAGGAACATAAGAGGATTGTTCAACATGCCTGGCTTTAAAAAGGAAAACAAAACAAATGCAACCTAACTTTGATTCAAAGTCTAAATGCAGCAACTGATTTAACTTAAGATAGTGTTCTCAAAAAAAAAAAAGGTTCAGGGATCTATCTATATAGAAGAGGAAGCAGAAACATTTTTAGAGCCAGAAGTGATGGATGGCTCCAAGGAACAGGGTCTTCCATACAACAGGATGATACACACATATGAACTCAGAGACTGACACAGCACACACAAGTCCTGCACCGGCTAGTGGACATGGACTTTTACCCTAACCAAGAACTTATCTGCAATTGGCACACGCTGGCAAAGGAAAAGAATCAGCTTTCCCCACCTTCGTCTCAGTCTGCACTCTACTGCAAGGCCAGTTCTGAGGAATGGCTGGCCAACACAAAAGTAACTCAACGGTATTCTGGCAGCTTTCCGTCTCATTTTCCTTTATCTGGACTTTTTCTGTCTTACTGGTCTTTTGTTGTTTATTTTAGTTTCCATTTTTGTTTTGTTGGAGTTTCCTTTTTTTGGTTTATTGGTTTTGTTGGATTTTGTTTGCTTTCTTTCAAATAGAGAAAGAAAAAGTGTGGTTGGTAGGGAGGTGGCAAAGATCTGGGGATTGTGGGACACAAAAACATAATCAAATGAATTGAATAAAAATATTTTTCAATAAAAAAGTTTAAAACAAGCCGGGCAGTGATGGTGCATGCCTTTAATCCCAGCACTTGGAAGGCAGGGGTAGATGGATTTTTGTAAGTTTGAAACCAGCCTGGTCTACACAGCCAGTTCTAGACCACCAGAACTCCTAAAAGGATCCTGTCTCCAAAACAAATAAACAAAAAAGCTTAAGGCATATATATATGGGGGACCATAAATACTAATCTATAATAGCCAAGTAAGTTATTACAATAACAATCAGAAATGCTTAAATTTAAAGCATTAACAACATGGGTAAATTTTTCTGTGATTCCCTAAGGCCTCCCTGTAAATACATTAGGAGCTTCTTAGCAGGGTGCAGAAGACTGGAAATTCCAGGTCAGAGTTCAGTCTGAGCTTTGTCTCACCAAAAAAGAAAAAGAAAAAGAAAGTGGAGGGAGGTGGAAGGGCCTTTTAATTTCCTATCAGGAAAGACTTTAAATCTTACCAAAATACAGATAATGCTTTTTGGCAAATAACTCTTTTCTATCAAATACGCGTTTTTGAAGAACATTACCTAAAGGTTTGCATCTTCTGCACAGATTTACCAGGCTTCTGCTACCTTCTACTTGTCTCTTTCCTTCATTAATTCATTTGGTCAGCTATTTACTGACTTAATTCTATAGCCTGGTCACCCCTCCCATACCCTGGGAACATAAAATGAAGTTTAACATAAAATGCACAAAGTCTATGCTTTCATGAGGTTCCAAGTTTTAGAAAGGCAAGTCTTACTCAAATATGTGAGGCTTCCATACTAAGCAAGTCTTCCAGTTCTCCCAGCACCACTTGAGTGTCTCAGATTGTAAGGCAATTCTACACCTGCAGTTAACACCAGACTCCAACAGTTAAGAGCTCTGCCCCACACCACCTCCACACTTCATGTCTCGGATACTTCTGACCAACAGACCATATAAACCAGAGATTCTCCCACGACACCCTTCTCAGGTTTATCCACCTGCTTTAAAGAGCTTACAGGACCCAGAGAAACACATTACTTAGCAGTGGACAATGCAAGGGACTGGCAGCAGGAACAGCCTACCACTCCCCCAGTGCCTCTAACTATTCAGATTCATAGGAACCATTTCATCAAGGCTTACATCTTAGTAGATTTGTTTTAATTTTATCTTGTTTATACTGATCTTTAATAAATTAGACTCATCTCCAGTTTACCCAACCACTCCAATCTCTTTACAGAACCTCATCCTCATTAACATAAATTCCTATGGGACCAGAGCGCTGAGTATGAACAAAGGCCATTCCTGTCACTCAAAGCCCTCAACGTGATAGAAGCTCTGGTACAGAAACTGGGAACAAGAACTGAACACACTCAGGACCCAAAACGCTCACTAATCTTTTAACTTTAAAATTCCTAAAATTCACCAAGGGCCCCCAAAACTACAGTATTGATAATTTCAGTCAATTGAGAAATTTTCACAATAGTTCTCTTAACAACAATAATGAATGTGCTATGTGCCAGCATAAGCTACATTCTTATGAAAAATAACTATTTTCCAAAACAAAAATATTCACTCAGTGTTCAACAATGGCACTTTTAGATATTTAGAAAAAAGTTAATTTATAAAAATATTGTATTCAGAACAGAAGAATCAAACTGTTTTGCATTTTCAAGTCTTTTTAACATTTTGCTTTGTAGACAACAGGTGGATTACCAAGTCTGCCTTTGTACTCAATATTCTATTACATCACTTTATCACTGAGCATCTGGAATCTACTGAAAACTCATGAAAGAATACAAAAAAAGCTGAAAAAGGGAGTTTATATATTATGAAAACTTTGACCCAGGAGACTTTTAAGCAATATCTAACTAAGATGTTAATGACAATCAACAAACCTGATCATGATTACAGATTGTTGGTGTAGGAGGTTCCTCTGTTCATGTGTTGCTGTCATTGGCTAAAGAATAAAGAAACTGCTTTGGGCCTGATAGGGCAGAACTTAGGCGGAGAAGACAGAACTGAATGCTGGGAAGAAGGGCAGACAGAAAGACACCATGGATCTTCTGCCTGAGACCGACACTGGTTAGAATCTTGCCAGTAAGTCACAGTCACGAGGCAATACAGATTAATAAAAATGAGTTAAATTAAGATGTAAGAATTATCCAATAAGAAACTAGAGCTAATGGGCCAAGNTAGGGCAGAACTTAGGCGGAGAAGACAGAACTGAATGCTGGGAAGAAGGGCAGACAGAAAGACACCATGGATCTTCTGCCTGAGACCGACACTGGTTAGAATCTTGCCAGTAAGTCACAGTCACGAGGCAATACAGATTAATAAAAATGAGTTAAATTAAGATGTAAGAATTATCCAATAAGAAACTAGAGCTAATGGGCCAAGCAGAGTTTTAATGAATACAGTTTCTGTGTGATTATTTCGGGGGCTAAGCTAGCCGGGTGGCCGGAAAGAACAAAGGGGCCCTCCTTATAACAGTTTGTGAAAAACAATTATAATGAAAAGAAAGGGGGTGTGTGATGAGGGACAAGAAGGCAAACTTCACTAGGAGGATGCAACAAAGACTGCATCAAGTGAGAGCTGATGAGGCAATCACCTGGTGAAACAACACTGGAAACTACACCTTTGAACATTTAAAATAAAGCACCAACATCCATTTTTCATAAAATACATACATTTTTGTTTGTTTGGTTGGTTTAATTTATGTGTATCAGGTATTTGCCTGCATCTGTGTCAGTACACAAAATTTGTGATTGGTGCCTGTAGAGGCCAGAAGAGGATGTTGGATGTCCTGGAAATGGAGCTACAGATACTTGTGAACTGCCATGTGGCTGCTAGGAACCAAATCTGTAAGCCCATATTTCTATATGGTATGGCAGCCAGGCTCTAAAGCCACAGTCAGTATCTGAAGTGGTCACATAACCTTCCAGACAGGCTGTCACTAACCTAACAAATGGTCAGGATATTATTTTGCTCCTTTCTTTGTAATTTGAAGGATGCCCGATAGAGATGCTAATCAAGCCTACGTGCCAGCTAGTATACACAGCAGATAGCTAGATGTGGACATGACTAAAAGCCATTCACTGGTTACCTAGGAGACAGAATGCTAATGTATTTACCCCTCAGTTTATGTTTCGATATATAAGGCTGTTTGGAGAATAAAGCAGGAGGGATTCTTCAGGACATGAACTCAGGATTTCATGAGGGACCACAGAGAATCTCCCTCCCAATAAAGCCATGTTGTGTGTGTGTTTATTCCTGCGCCTCCACGTGGGTCCAGAGAGAGAGAGTTTATGCTGGGGTCTAGTCCAGAGAAATAATTTAGGGTCTGGGCTAGCACCGGACCCCAACACTTTGCAAGAGTAGAGCAGCTAGTGCTCCTAACCACTGAGCCATCTCTCCAGCCCCAGCAAATTTATTTTAAGGATATCAAAAATATCTAGAAAGGATGCAGTTCGATACATATAATCCCAGATACTCAGAAACCCGAAGCAAAAATATCACAAATTGGAGGCAAACCTAAGCAACTTAATGAGATTATCAAATTAAGCAAAGGTTAATTAAGCATATAAACCTCAGTCAGAGTGCTTACCTAGCATGTGTGAGGTCTCAAGTTCAATTCCTAGCATGCACAGACAGACAGACAAAAAGGATGAGGTTCAATTCATAGCACAAACAAATAAGAAGTAAGAAGGGGCTGGGCAGTGGTGGTGCACACCTTTAATCCCAGCACTCGGGAGGCAGAGCCAGGCAGATCTCTGTGAGTTTGAGGCCAGCCTGGTCTACAAAAGGTAGTTCTAGGACAGCTAGGACTATTACACAGAGAAACCCTGTCTCAAAAAAAAAGTGAAAAGGGATGAGGGTGTTGGCCAGGGTGAGTGGGCTTGCCAAGCATGGCAGAAACACTGTGTTCAAGCTCTGTATCACAATACAAACAAACAAAAGCATTTACCACCAAAAGGTATTAGACATCCTTTTGAATACCCAAAAAAAGAATGCCCATGACATCTAAAACAGAAAGTTTAAAAAAATAAAACCTACTATGTGAATGCAGTTATGCCTTTGATAAATAGAAACCCTCTTAGAATATGTCTTCCCCTTTATTAGGTTGTACCATTAATCATAATAAGCATGTCTTGTTTTCCATTCAAAAGCTATCAAACAGGGAAAGTGAAGAGGATGCTTTTAGAATACAGCAATTACTGAGACTTGTTTGGAGCTTCACAGACAGAGTTTCCCTTCTGGACAGGTGCTAAGTTGACAGACTAAGTGGACATGGTACATCTTAACTTTAGCACTTTGGGGTGTCTTTGTTAGACTTCTATGGCTTTGATGGAGACCATGACCAAAAGTACTTGGGGAAGAAAGGGTTTATTTTTGCCTTACAGCCTGTAGTTAGTTCATCATCCAGGGAAGGCAGAGCAGGAACTCAGGCAGAAACCCGGAGGCAGGGGCTAATGCAGAGGCAATGGAGAGTGATGGTTACTGGCTTGCTCCGCCTCTTTTATTATACCATCCACAACCACCTGCCCAGGAAATTCACTATCCACACTCAGCTGGGTCCTCCCACATAAATCATCAATCAAGGAAATATCCTACAGATTTGTCTATAGGTCAATCTGGTACATTTTCTCAAATGAGTACAGCTGTCAGACTAGGTGTCAGATTCCCCTGGAACTGGAGTTACACACAGCTGTGTGGTACCAATGCGTGTGCTGGACACTGAACTTCAGTCTCCTGCAAGATCAATCGAAGTTCTTAACCAATGAACTAGGTAGCTATTTAGACTTTAGAATCAATTTATGTCACAAAAATAAAGTTTCCCAAAATACGCCAACTCAAAAGGTCTGAGTGAAGAGTTTCTCTGTATTGCCCTGGCTGTCCTGGAGCGAGTAGACTGGGCTGGACTTGAATTCAGAGATCTGCTTTCCTATGCCTCCCAAGTGCTAGTATTAAAGGTGTGAGTCCACACTGCCCCCACCTATTCTTATTCATCCATATATCCAACAAAGATTTAGGAACTAAGTAAAGTATGCAAAGATCTAGATTGTATCAACATTATCCCTCTAGAATGTTTCTATTTCTCAACCTAGCTTTTTTTTTCAACCCTAACAAAATGTAAAGTATAGTTATTAAAAATCATCTACCTGCTGGGCGTGGTGACACACACCTTTAAAGTAAATGCTCAGGAGGCAAAAGGCAGTTGGATCTCTGTGAGTTTGAGGCCAGCCTAGTATACGAGCAAGTTCCAGGACAGTGGAGCTCTATTACACAGAGAAACCCTATCTCAAAAAACCAAAAAATAAATCATTTACCTGACACTAATTATAACCAGCACTACTTGGGCGAGGTGGTGGTCAGAGAAAGCTCTTATAATAAAGGCTCTTTCTTAAAATCCGTATTTAAAAATTAGGAGGGCACCGGGCAGTGGTGGCACACGCCTTTAATCCCAGCACTCGGGAGGCAGAGGAGGCAGATCTCTGTGAGCTTGAGGCCAGCCTGGTCTACAGAACGAGTTCCAGGACTGGCTCCATAGCTACTGAGAAACCCTGTCATGAAGAAGGGAAAAAAATTAGGAATGCAACTAAGCCAGGAATGGGGATGCAAGTCAATAATTCCAGCACTTGGGAAGTGGAGGCAGAAGGCTCAGGAGAACGAGACCAGCCTGGTATTCATTTCACCCTGCCTTAAAAAAAAGTATTAAGCTATTTTACTCAAAATATTCTGTATAGTTTATATAATGCAATTCTCATGCAAAAGATGACTATACTAGCTAAAAATCATGGTGTTGTCTAAGAGTTCCTTAATACACTCTAAGTTGTTTAAAACAATGACATCAGGAAATTTGCAAGCAAATGGACAGAACTAGAAAAAGAAAATCGTCCTGAGTGAGGCAACCCAGACTCAGAAAGACAAACATGGTGTGTACTCACTCATAAGTGGATACTGGCTGCAAAGGATAACCATGCTACAATCCACAGACCCAGAGAAGACTAGGTAACAAGGAGGGCCCAAGGGGGTAATGCATGGATCTCCCTGGGAAGGAGAAATAGAAAAAGATCTCCTTGGTGGACTAGGGGTGGGAGGGGATGGAAACTTGAGGGATCAGGTTGGGGGTGAATGGAAGAGGAGAGTTCTGAAAGAGAAGACTGGAAAGGGGGGGTGCATTTCGGGGTCAGGTACAAACCTGATGCAAGAAAAACCCCTACAAATCTATAAGGATAACACCAGCTAAGACTCCTAGCAATAATGGATGCATAGCCTGAACTAGCACTCTCCTGTGATCAGATTGGTGAATATCTCAATTGCCAGAGTCTTCATCCAGTAACTGATGGAAACAGATGCAGAGACCCCACAGCCAAACATTAGTCCGAGCTCAGGGAATTCTGCTGAAGAGAGGGAAGAATTGCAGGAGCCAGAGATGTCAAGGACATCACAAGAAAACCCACCAAAACAACTAACCTGGCTCACAGAAACTCAGAGTCTGAATCGACAACCAGGAAGCCTACAGGACACCGACCTAGATGTTCTGCATATATGTGACAGTGGTGTAGCTTGGTCTACTTGGGGGTACCCTAACAATGGGAGCAGAGGTTGTCCCTAAAACTTTGGCTGGCTCTTGGGACCCTATTCCTCATACTGGATTCCTTCACTCAGCCTTAATTCAAGGGGAGGTGCTGAGTCTTACTTCAACTTGTTATGCCACGCTTTGTTGATACCCATGGCAGACCTGCCTCCTTCTAAACAGAAACAGAGGAGAGAAGAGGAGGGAGGGGAAATGTGGCTAGGATGTAAGATAAATTAATAAATTTAATTGATAAAAAAGAAAAGAGTTCCTTAGAAGTTCAAAGCAAAGCAGCATAGGCCAATATGCAAGGGGCTGGTGGGTTGAAGGACTCAGGCAAGCTGAACAATGCCTAGCTGGCTTTCCTCCAGCTCTGTAGCTTCTGGGAGGTAAGGCCCATGGCCTAAAATTCTCACATTAATCTCTGTCAAAGACCAGCTATTACTGTGGAAGAGTTTGATTCTCACAGAAACTGTGATGTCACAAAATCTCCCTTAACATATTCTGTAAAGTCAGTATCTAGATTTTCATTTAATTTTGGCTTCTTTTACTGCCAGATCTGTGCACTTGGCAGTTTTCTTATTTGGTTAAGCCTAGACCATTTATTCTAACACTGAACAAAGAAGGTAGTTGTTGCCAAAATATAAATTCAAAAAGCAGAAAGCTACATTAGTCTTAAATTTAACACATTTTATAACCCAAGTGGGATAGGAGTTCCATTTCACAACTGGCTGAGTCAAAGAATAAATGAGATTTAAAGCATTGCTCTTAAGTTTTGATGTGAATGAAACTTTAGTAACTTCAATGGTGGGGATAGTTATTTTGCCCCTGACACATATGAGATTGGTTATAATGCTTTTCACTATAGCTCACCAATATCACCTCTATAATATTTCATTTTGAAAGAACATGTTTCATGATTATTCTCTTGAATCTAATGCTCACTGATGGTTTACATTTTTAAAGTTAAATCAACTAATTACTGTGAAAGAGAGCATAAGTGCAACTTCAGGGAATCCTAGAGTAACAGTTCTATTGTCCTACAATTAGTCACAGAGAGCACAATGGTACAACCAAATGTTCAAGCATACGTGATGTGGGATTTCCCTCTGTATGCTGTGAATATGTTTTATTACCATTGGTTAATGAATAAAGCTGTTTTGGCCAATGACTTAGCAGAGCAAAGCCAGACGGGAAATCCGATGGGGGGGTGGGCAGAGTCAAAGAGATGCCATATAGCTATCAAAGGAGAAGGACACGCCGGAACCTTATTGGGTAGGCCACAGTCTGTGGCGATACGGATTAATAGAAATGGGTTAATTTAAGTTATAAGAGTTTGCCAGAAATATGCCTAAGCTATTGACTATGCAGTGTTGTAGTTAATATAGCTTCTGTGTGATTATTCGGGTCTGGGCAGCCAGGAAACGAACGAGCAGTCTCCGTTTACACATACAAGACATGTTAACATACAATTACAGATTAATTAACAAGGATGTATAAGTCACAAGTTTTTACAATATCACATGTAACAGTTACCTGTAATTTTTCCCCAGGATAATTATTCTAAAGTAAAATTAGAAAAACAGAAAGATTTATCTGAACAAAATTTACTTCTTCTCTCATACAAAGCAATAAATAAATAACATTCCAGAACCGTTACAAAATGTCTATTCCTTAAAATACTGCAGTACATTCAAGTGCACTGACTGCTGCTTAAAAGGCCATTCTGGAATCTAGGGGCACTAAGATTATCAAATGCTTCAGTACTTACTGAAGCAGGCCCAGGGGAAAGGTAGGGAGATTAAAAAGGGTAATTAAATATGACTGTCTAGGAAAGATGGGTGAAAAACGGGTGGTTCAGTTTCTTTACCTGCACATTTTTTCATGGTCTGTGTTCTATGGGCACATACTAATTACCCAGCACAATGGCTGGGTAGGCTAACAGACCTTCTGTTTCCAACATGTAAAAGTACACCATAAACCAGGCATGGAGGCACATGCCTTTACTCCCAGCACTCAAGACACAGATGAGTAGGCCTGAGTTTGGGCTCAGCCTACTCTACAAAGAGAGTGCCAGAATAGCCAGGGTTACACAGAGAGTCCTGTCTCGGGGAGAGGGGATATACCACAGTAAGTTCATAAGGTGGCTGTTCATCTTCCTATTCAAGGAGTACAATACTTCTGAACGAGCTGCTGAGTATGTGTGCCCACAAAGAATAGGATATGAAGTGAGGGCTTTCTTCTCTCTAAAAAAGGAAGAGGAATTTAAATATCACACAGTAAAGTGAGCTTGCTTTGGAGGTAATAGAGATTTTCCACAGGGGTTTTAGTTTTAGGGTTTCAGCTATGCCTATAAAGTTTACTCAACAGCAGTGTCTGTGACAGCCAACTACACAAAACAGCCTGTAAGACAACTTACGTGAGGTTTTTGCAATCGATGGAAAAGGAGAGCGAGAAAGGAAAACATGGGCAGTACAGTTATAACTCAGAGTGCTAAGAAGTGATCTTCAGAGAGTCTAAGAAATCCCTCTAGGAATCAAAAATGTCCAGATGCTTGGGGGACTTAGGAAGGAAGGAGAATCATAATAATAGAAATCAACTGCATTAATACAACAAGGATACTAATATGAACACTTAATTTTAAAAGTAGAGTAACATTTTGTTAAGTCACATTCAGTCAGCAATGGAGCCAAAAAGTACGTGCAGGTACTCTGCAGACGGAAGACAGACAGCGCTGTGACCACTGAGGAGAACAATGCTTGGAGACCAGAAACACCCATCACCTTTAACTCACCAACTCCAACTCTACATGGTTATTTTAAAATAGGAAAAATGCTAGAACAAGAATCCCCAAATTTAAAGAGTGTCAGCCAACCCAAATTAAATTTCTGATTTCTCCAAAACCCCCTTACAATGAGTGTATGGAGCTTTTCTGCACAGAAACTGTGTTCGATGGGTTGTGTCACAGGTAGCTTACGCACCTGCCACTTACAGTGAAAGCGGTTGTAGAGGGGATAAGAGAGCCGATGCTGCTCCACGCAAGTGCTGAAAGCCTCCTACGTTCACTATGTTAAGCTGAATTTCCGCCCTACCACTCTGACACATGCAAGTATCTGCTTCAGACCTTTTAGTTTTAGAAAAAGAAACAAAACTTACGATAGGTATGTGAGCTACACTGCACTCTGCTCTTTTATCATCAGAAAAGCAAACATATTCATATCTTACAAAACTGCTAAAATCAGAGGCATTCATCTAAGGAACGATCTAAGGCAATGGAAAAGGAATCAGAAAAACCTCACATAACAAATCAAATTTTTGGAAACTGTTTTCTAACAACTAAAGAAGAAAACATTATTTTGTACATAATTTCTAAATCAGTGGTTCTCAATCTTCCTAATGCCATGACCCTTTAATACAGTTCCTCATGTTGTGGT